>SJXQ01010498.1:8123-141741 GCA_006408695.1 Aepyceros melampus
TTCCGTGTATTCTTGCCACCTCTTCTTAATATCTTCTGCTTCTGTTAGGTCCAGACCATTTCTGTCCTTTATCGAGCCCATCTTTGCATGAAATGTTCCCTTGGTATCTCTAATTTTCTTGAAGAGATCTCTAGTCTTTCCCCTTCTGTTCTTTTCCTCAATTTCTTTGCATTGATCGCTGAAGAAGGCTTTCTTATCTCTTCTTGCTATTCTTTGGAGCTCTGCACTCAGATGCTTATATCTTTCCTTTTCTCCTTTGCTTTTCGCCTCTCTTCTTTTCACAGCTATTTGTAAGGCCTCCCCAGACAGCCATTTTGCTTTTTTGCATTTCTTTGCCTTGGGGATGGTCTTGATCCCTGTCTCCTGTACAATGTCACAAACCTCATTCCATAGTTCATCAAGCACTCTATCTATCAGATCTAGACCCTTAAATCTATTTCTCACTTCCACTATATAATCATAAGTGATTTGATTTAGGTCATACCTGAATGGTCTAGTGGTATTGCCCACTTTCTTCAATTTAAGTCTGAATTTGGCAATAAGGAGTTCATGATCTGAGCCACAGTCAGCTCCCAGTCTTGTCTTTGTTGACTGTATAGAGCTTCTCCATCTTTGGCTGCAAAGAATATAATCAATCTGATTTCGGTGCTGACCATCTGGTGATGTCCATGTGTAGAGTCTTCTCTTGTATTGTTGGAAGAGGGTGTTTGCTATTACCAGTGCATTTTCTTGGCAAATGTATATTATCTTTGCTATTTACAATGACTAACTCAGTATCAATGGTCTTTTGCTCCAAAAGGAAACCTTAGCAAGTAAAAGTCATTTATATGAGAGGAAATTGGTGGTGTTATATCTTTTGTGTGCTAAAGCATTATTTTTAAAAAATTATTGGAGTATGGTTGCTTTACCATGTTTTGTTAGTTTCTGCTGTACAGCAAAGTGGATCAGCTATATGTACACACATATTCCCTCCCTTTTTTGGATTTCCTTCCCATTCAGGTCACCAGAGAGCACCGAATAGAGCTCCCTATCCTATATAATAGTTTCTGATTAGTTATCTGTTTTTTATGTATAGCAGTTTATATATCAAAGATTAGTAGTGTATATGTCAAAGATTAACAGTGACTAATGATTCTAGAATGATATCCAGTAGTCTCATATATTGGATCTATCTGTTTTAATCAGCCGGAAAGTTCCCTTGATTTCTATGAAAATATATCTAAAATTCTTTCTCAACAAAACAGTGAGCTAAGCCATCCTGCCCTGAGTTTGAGCAAAAAGGCAGTTCAATGTTTTGAAATCAGAACAATATTAACGCTGTTAATGAACAACATCTGAACAACATCCTAAACTCTAAAACATGTAGAGTTTTTCCAAATCAGAAATATAAGATATTATCTATCTGTATCTCTATAATGAAAGATAATAGACATTCATTTTTACTATTACTTAATCACTGCAGATGGTGATTGCAGTCATGAAATTAAAAGACACTCCTTGGAAGAAAAGTTATGACCAACCTAGACAGTATATTCAAAAGCAGAGACATTACTTTGCCGACTAAGGTCCGTCTAGTCAAAGCTATGGTTTTTCCTGTGGTCATGCATGGATGTGAGAGTTGGACTATGAAGAGGCTGAGCGCAGAAGAATTGATACTTTTGAACTGTGGTGTTGGAGAAGACTCTTGAGAGTCTCTTGGACTGCAAGGAGATCCAACCAGTCCATTCTGAAGGAGAGGAGCCCTGGGATTTCTTTGGAAAGAATGATGCTGAAGCTGAAACTCCAGTACTTTTGTCACCTCATGCGAAGAGTTGACTCATTGGAAAAGAGTCTGATGCTGGGAGGGATTGGGGGCAGGAGGAGAAGATGACAGAGGGTGAGATGGCTGGACAGCATCACTGACTCGACGGACGTGAGTCTGAGTGAACTCCGGGAGTTGGTGATGGACAGGGAGGCCTGGCGTGCTGTGGTTCATGGGGTCGCAAAGAGTCAGACATGACTGAGTGCCTGAACTGAACTGAACAGATAGTTAGGCAAAGTGACTATTCAGAATAACTTGTGGGTTTTATAGGGGTACCTGATGCTGGGAGGGATTGGGGGCAGGAGGAGAAGGGTACAACAGAGGATGAGATGGCTGGATGGCATCACTGACTCGATTGACATGAGTTTGGGTAAACTCTGGGAGTTGGTGATGGACAGGGAGGCCTGGTGTGCTGCGATTCATGGGGTTACAAAGAGTTGGACACGACTGAGTGACTGCACTGAACTGAATGTGTCATGTATGTAAGAGGAAGGGACTTCTTTGTTTTTGATATTTTAAATAAACTGTCACCAACTGCTTTCTTCAACTATCCTATTTCTTCCTTAATTATTTTAATTATCTTTTCTTCTCTGAAAAAATTTAAACACCCTTATGACAAATACTACACTCAATGCATTGCTTTATCAGAGTTCAGATATTGCTAAATATGGTAAAGAGTCTGCCTGTAATGCAGGAGACCCGGGTTCAATCCCTGTGTCGGGAAGATCCCTTGGAGGAGGGCATGGCAACCTACTTCAGTATTCCTACCTGGAGAATCCCATGGACAGAGAAGCCTGGTGGGTTACTGTCCATTGGGTCACATATAATTGGACACAACTGGGTGACTAACACAACACACACTAACACACATAGACACACACACACACACACAACTAAATATAGAGAATATCTATTTGATGGGGGTTTCTTGATGTAGAAATTAATAATCATATAAATTCAACTTAACTGGTACATGTATATTTAATTTTTATAAAATACCAGTTTGTTTATTCCTATATAACCTGTTGCCTTTACAATTAGCAAAACTTTTATGCTCAGTTTTAGTAAGACCAGTCTGTTTCAGAAGATTAAAAAAAAAGTATGGCATTAGTATGTATTGTGTTTGATTGAGTTTGTATTTACTGAAGCATTTTTATTATCCGTATTTGTTTTGTCATTTCACATATAACAGGGAAACAAGTCTCTAGCTGAGGTCGTCTGCAGTTTTCATGAGCACATGCTGCACTCTACCACCTCTGTAACTGTGAAACTTAAAGAGGATATTGCTCTTTTTGGGTATCTGAAATCTTAGAAAAACTATATCTAGATTTTCTGAGACTATAGCCATGAACATTTTCCATCTACTTTCCTGGGGATTTCCCTTGCAAAAGAGGCTAAGTCAATTTATAAGTTTTCCTTATACATTAAATACGAGTGGAATGTACAACAGTGTTTCATTGCTTCAAGTTTTCTGTTTTCTCTCTCAAATGAAGTCACACTGAGAGTTCTGGTAACACTTACAGAATGTATATTTTCCTGAGAAAGCTTTTTACATTGATATATTGAGAATTTGAATTCCTGTATGACACATCTTTCAACTCGTATGAATCATCTCTTTTTCTGGGATTGATAAGCCAATGACAGTTATTTGACCATATAATTCTAGAAAGACATAAATGATGGCTTCTAAACACCAGGAAATCTCTAGAGGTTTAATAAAATGATATGTCATACACCTGAACACAACATTTGTAAATGAACTCTGTGTGTGTGTTCAGTTGCATCCAACTGCTGCCTCATGGACTGTAGCCCACCAGCTCCTCTATCCATGGAATTTTACAGTCAAGAATACTGGAAGGACTGGTTTTGCATGTACAAAACATGCCACGTTTTGATGTTCAAGCCATTAAACACAAGAGTCCTATAAGCTCTGTTTGCAAATCTGCACATCTATGTTTTAGCCTCACAGAAAGTGAATGAGAATTTCTGTGGAGTGTAAAAGGCTTTTTCTAAAATTCAGCATGATCACATCTGCTTCTTTAGATCTGTCATGAATCCATGACACCATAACAAAGAAGGACAGAGTCACCTGATAGAGCATGTACTTCATGGAGCCTCAGTGTGTAAGCTATACTACTCACTCTTCCTCCTTTTTGATTACTCTTTCACTGCTTTGCTTCTGCTAGTCTCTATTTGTCCCCACTCTATAGCATAGTAGGTAGAATTTCCAAAACAGTCCCTTCCCACAAAAGAGTCACGTTGTCCTCAAAATTTGGAATTTGATGACATATCACTGCAATGATCATGTTACATTAAACAGTGCAATTAATCTTAAGATAAGGTGTTTATCCAAGCGACAGGTTGGTCCAGTCATAGGAGCCCTTGAAAATGGAGTGCTTCCTCTAACTGTTGGCAGAAGGGGAAAGCCAAGAGAGGCAAAGTGTGAGGGCTTGTTGGTTTGGTGATACAGGAGGCTCTGAAAGAAGGAACAGGAATGACCTCTAGGAGCAAGGAGAAGCCCTCAACTGACAATCCCAGGGAAAGAGGAACCTAAGACTATCAACCACATGGGGCTCAATTTTGCCAACAACCTGATGAGCTTGGAAGAAGATTTTCCCTCACATCCGCCAGAAAAAAAGCCCAGCCTGAGTTACATCTTGAATTTTGCTCTGTGAGACCTTCAGGAGAGAACCCAACTGAGTTCATGCAGATTTGTAACCAACAGAACTATGAAATAATAAATGAATTACTGCAACCTGCTAAGTTAGTGGTAATTTGTTACTTAGCAACAGAAACTGAATACATATGGCCTTCATCTAAAGCCTGTCAGTAGCATTATAAATACAGCAGGGCTTCAACAGTGGCTTCTCAGAATCAGGAGGCTGGTGTTCAAAGCAAAAAGGGATGTAGAGGCTCAGAGTATGTGTCTACCTCATCGCATCTGGGGCAATACGTGGATTAGTTCAGTTGTTCCAGGTTCAGGCTGCTGAGAGAGTTACTGCTCCTTGACTGCTAAACCCCTCTCTCAATCAGATCTCTGATAAATGTGTGTGTGTTTGCACATGTGTGTATCTGGGTGTGACTTGGAGGGATAGTTACAGGTGATGGATACAGTAGCTACTCATTACAGATAAGGCTTTTGCAGAATGTTTGATGATTTTAAAAGCCTGTAAGGGGTCATTCCTAAGTTTGTGTGGCTGCAATTTACAAATTCTTCATACTGATATGCTTTATCATTGTTTATGAGACCTAAGACTGTAAATCCATAAGGAATAAGAACTATGTGTTATATTTTTAGTTAGCCTGTGGTGAGCACTGAATAAACGGTTCCTGAATCAATGATGGTCATGGGAAGCAATAAATCATAAAGGCTGGAATGCAAGATTTGCAGTCAAACTTCAGACAGCATATTATCGGCCCACACTGAGTGTTTAATTGCTATTCTTGTTGTTTAGTCGCTAAGTCTTGTCTGACTCTTTGCAACCCCATAGAATGTAGCCCGCCAGGTCCCTCTGTCTATGGGATTTCCCTGGCAAGAATACTGGAGCTGGTTCTCATTTCCTTCTCTGGGGTATCTTTCTGACCAGGGGATCGGACCTGCCATCTCCTGCATTGGCAGGTGGATTCTTTACCATTGAGCCACCAGGGAAGCCTTTAAGCATTCAATAAATGGCACTAATAAATGACTTATTATAAACCTGCAGTGCTTCTCATTAACTGAAGTTTAATACAGCACATTAAACTCTCCACGATCTGGCTTCTAATATATTTTCAGCTTCATCTCTCTCTACTTCCTCCCATGCCTTTTCACATTCAAAGAACACAGAATTCTGTGCTTTTGTTTTCTCTCAGCCCAGAAAATCTTAGTCATTCTTTAAGTCAAAGGTTAACAAACAATGTCCTGCAGCTAAATGCTGCCTTCACCTGTTTTTTGTCTAGTCCACATTTTCTACATTTTCAAAAAGCTGCATTTTCAGCGGTCATATATGTATTAATACCTACATAACATCCTCAGTATCACTTCTTGGCCACAGAACCTTAACGTTTTACTATCTGGCCTTTGGTCTTTTAAAGGAAGTTTGCTCACCTCTTTCTTAAGTCCAATTCAAATGCCACCTTCTTCATAAAGGCTACCTAAATTCTTCCAAGTGGGAAAAAAGTCTTTTAAGTCTCTTAGTAGACTGTTTTAAACTTTATTAAGCAGTTATATCACATTGCTTTAATTTTTACTATATAATGAAATACTCAAGCATGTTTTTCTAGGTTTTGACTGTTATACATCATTCTTGTCAGTGAATGAACAATTAGACATACAGAAACTACTTGAACAGCATAATGTCTAATTGAATATTTATAAAATCTCTATTCATATCTGACATTTATTCAGATTGCTAAAAGTAGGCCTGGGATTCCAGTACATACTATTAATATGTTTTGCATATTTTGCATGTAGTAGTATACAAAATTGTAAGAAATATATGAGTGCTTATTTAATGATTTTTGTACTTTTTAGAATATATACATTTTAATTTAAAAGTTTTAAAAGAACAAAAATAGCTGAGCCCATGTACAACAATTTTCAGAAATCACATAAGAAATGCTAACAATGTATTCAAAGGAATCCAAACCCAAGTCTCAGAGACCTTGAGGTCCCATGATATGATGGTGAAGACGGATAAGAACACTGAGAAAAATAAGCTAGTTGCATATGAGCAATAACAGTGAAAGTCTTTAATACTGGCCAAATCAAAGCATCAGATATCAATAATCAACAAGTTGTGGTCAGCATGAAAGGCTGTAATATGGAAAATAATGCTAGAACTAAGAGATGATGGGGCTTAGAGCTGAACATATCAAATCAATATATGAAATGCATCATATGATAACACTTTTGATTTGGCTTCCTGTCTCAGAAATCTACTCTCCTATATAAAGATCTTTCAGGAGATACATTCATAGCAAAACCTCAAAGAGAACCTAATAGAAAGCAACTGAGCAGTGCCATCTACATTTGTAGCATCAGTAGTCCTTCACTGCCTGTAAACGGCCCATGTGAGTTTAAAATACAGTTAGATAAACAGATTTTTAATATCTTATTAATAGCTATTAAGATTAACCCAATAACTTCTATTAGTAGAGGACTAGTAAGTATTAGAATTATTTGCTAGGCTGTGTCTCAGGTAGATTTTGAGCTTATCTTGGACACACAGTATGAATTATTTATATCCATATCCTATCTGTATCATCTTTGCATAAAATAATTCTCAAACTGAGAGTTCCATGGCACTTCTTTTCAAAGCTTCAATTTTGTTAAAAATATTTGGATAAAATCACATGAATATAATTACTCCATACAGTGTAAAATTTACATTGATTTTTAAGCTAAAAAACAAAAATTTGATGGAATGTATAGCTTGTAAAAGGGATTTTTTTTTTTTCCCAATTGCATTCAATGACACATTTTTATTAAGTTCTGCTACTAGGAACATTTTGGTGAGAAAGTTTGAGGTGCCTTAACTTAAATTATGAGGGAGAAGAGAAATAGAGACAAAGCAAACAATATTTTGTTTCTCTGAATTCCAAAATATGAAGCCCAAACGGAAGCTAGGTGTGATATGTATATTAGAACTCTTGGCTATTGGTGTTGAGATCAGACGTTCAGTCCTCGAAGGTTAGTTAAGATCCATCACTTACTAATTAATGTTTCTGAGACTTATCAACACTGTGTGTTAGTCACTCAGTCATGTCCGACTCTTTGTGACCCCATGGACTGCAGCTCATCAGGCTCCTCTGTTCATGGGATTCTCCAGGCAAGAATACTGGAGTGGATTGGCATTCCCTTCTCTAGGGGATCTTTCTCCCACATTGCAGGCAAATTATTTACCATCTGAGCCACCAAGGAAACCCCTTATCAATACTACAGGCAAGTTTATTTTATAAGTAAATAAAGTAGTGGGTGGATATTCAAAGCAGTTAAGACCTTGGGTGTCAGACACAGTTGATCAAGTCCTGTTTTTTTTTTACTAACTAGAATTGTGATCTTTGGCAATTTGGTCTCTAGAAATCTTATTTTTACTCATCTGTAAAATGGGCTCAATAATATATAGATCAAAATAATGTAATACATAGAAAAAAATAATACATATAGAGGACTTATCATGGTACCTGGCATAAATTAAGCATTCAATTAATTTTATTCACTAGCATTAAAAAATTCCCTGAGGAGGACAGAGTAGTGATTCCTAAATAATCTGCTGATAAATACTGGCATCTTCTTCAGAAATGTATAGTTTCCTTATAGCAGCAATAATGTTAAATAATGCTTAACAGCCTTCAAGATGCCTCCAGCTAATGTCTGACCTAATAAGGAAGGAAGCTCCAATAATCTGGCCTTTACAAAGGCCCTGTTTTCCTGGATGGAGGAAATTTCATAGTTGCTACTTTATACATTGCTATAGAATGATTTCAATTATACCAAAGTACTACCATCCTCAAAGTAGTTAACTGGTTACAGTTCCTAAGTTTATCCTTGTTAGCTCATTATAAATGTCTCAAATCCCCAGAAGAAAATATAGTAAATGAAAGTTTTATAAAACATGCTCATACCGTGGATGTTATAATTAATAATGATACTCTAGAGTAATTAAGATTAGCTTTAAAGAAATGTTACAAACACCATACAATGAAAATAATATAATGTTAATTATATAATATACTTGTAATAATATAAATTTTAATAGCCACACCAGGAATAGCCTCTCTGAACTCTAAAGTGTCCAATGAGATCAAAATCAAATTATTATAGTCTTCTACTCTTGAGATCACATTTTAGAGGGATAATTGATAGAATAAAATCCTAAGGGAAAGAGGCAACAAAAGATTTTGATTTGGAAAGAAAGACCATATGAGGAATGGGTGAAAGTGTTAAGAAGGGACAAGAGAAAAGCTCCCCAAAGGGCCATAAGAGCTGCAATCAGAGATGAAAACAACTGCGGAAGAGAACAGAAGAATTACTGTAATTCCAGATGGATGGACTGGGACCATAAAAAAAAGGTACAAACACCACAGCTCAAAAATGAAATGGATAATTTAGGAGCAGTTTGGGGCTCCCTGTCCTCGGGAATTCCAGCAGATACCAGATCACTAGTCTGTCATATTAAGTTGTTACTTCCTTGGGATTAGATGCTAAGGACACTCTCTCTTTATTGTCTCTGATTTGGTGATCCTAGAATTTTAGGCAACTGAAATTCATTTCTTTCTGGGCTTGAGGAGCTTCAGAACTGTAAAATAAAAACTATCAGAGTGGGAGTGGCCCTAATATTTGAGGATTCTTTCTAAATGTTATGATTCTATTAATGATTATTTTGTGAACTTTATTTAATGAAAGTGTAAATTAATCCACTTTCAAAGTGGCAGTTTTGAATTTAAGTGACTCCTCAGAACACCTGCAAAACTAATCTGTTTTAATAAAATATTACCACTAATAATGTCCAGTCTTTGAAAAACAAATACTCATTTAATTTAAAATGTGTCAAGCAAGAACACACAATTCTAGCATGAGAATGGTCTCTTCAGCACTACTTGACTGGTATTAATATTATTTGAGATTAATGGAGAGAGATTAGTGTTTGAAAAAAATTCCAATGCAGATACTTTATATTGCTAATAAGAGTTGCAGCTCACCTATGCCAGGGAACTGCACAGATCAGTATTAAATGATAATAAAAAGTAATAAATACAGAACTCATGTTTCAGGAAGATGGAAATTTCCTTAAGATTCTATTTCCACTATCAATGATTAAATAAATTCACCTGAGTGTTTTCTTCTCCTAATGTATTCATGACACAACCTTCTCAGAGGAAGAGCATGTTCATTGTTATGCATGAGCATATTTTGAAATAAAAGGCACCAAGGCCTTTTTTTGAATGCTAAAGATTTCTTAGAGGTTATATCTGAATAATTATGTCACAAGGTTTTTGTTTAAAGAAAAGCTCAAATCTACACAATGGTAAAATGTTAGAGAATAAAAAGTATGCCAAAAAAATCTAAAAGTGATTTTTACTTTTAGCTTTATAACAACCGTATGGTACTATTTCACATTCAATGACTTGTTAAATATTCCTTATTATTTTGAAGTCAGTTGAATATCCTATCTCTTGAGAAGTCGCACTGTGCAGAGTAGCACGGCATGTGTTTTCTTGTTCTGGGCACTGGTACAAGAGGAGATGCCTCATGAGAATTCATCGAGACAATGGTAGAGCCTGAGAACAAACCCTGGGTCTTAATTTTCTCTTTCTGCATTAAAAGACTTCTTTGATGATGTATTGGTGCAGAACACTCCTCATACCAAAAAAAAAAAAAGAAAGAAAGAAAACCCAAACAACAACAGCAAGAACAACAACAAAAACCCAGATGGTGGGATTTTCAGAGGTTATTTGCAGCTCAGAATATTTCATGCTTAGAAGCTCAGTCATGAACAACTCTTTGTGGTCCATGGACTAGAGCCCACTAGGCTCCTCTGTCCATGGGATTTTCCAAACAAGAATACTGGAGTGGGTTGCCATTTCCTTCTCCAGGGGATTTTCCTGACACAGGAATCAAACAGGGGTCTCCTGCATTGGAAGCACATTCTTTACCAGCTGAGCCAGCAGGGTAGCCCTAGGAATATTTACTGCAAGTTACAAAGGGATTCTGTTATCTCTCTTAGTTGGGTCAGTAACAGAGCATAATTAAACACCACTGCATTTTACATTCATCTATACAGAAATGATAAATACTTATGTTAATTACAGAATTATTTAATGACATATCTACTCATATAAGATAATTAATGCATTTCTAATATATTGAACCTTTAGGTAAAGCCAAATAATGCAGTAATACTCTTTACAGAAGAGTAAAAGAAAAAAGTAATATTCTCACCTTTATGTTTTCATAGCACTTAAATAAGCTGAAGAGTTTGACCCCTGGCATAATTAGACAGTATTTTACTCATTGCTCATCTTTAGTTGGATTTTATAGTCTCTCAAGCACAGGACCTTTATCTTACATTTCTTTGAATCTCTAACATTTGGCACAATTCTTGGCACACTGTTGTAACAATTTGTGAGGTCTTTGATGAATTCACACAGCTAAAGCTTGTTTATATTTCTATAGGGCATATATTAAAAGTATAGTTACCTCACGTGTCAACAGAGATGCTTCATAAGTGTTTCTAGGATAGGATGATAAAAAATCCTTTTGTATATGTAAAGATACATATGAAATGAAGACTTTTTTGTAACTTAAACAGTTCATTTACAAGTCTTTAGTGGGTCTTTTTCATAATTTAGAACTCACATGTTCAGTTATACTCTTGACAACTATGTTTTAAATATATGATATCAATGGAAGAAGAATACAAATATAGAAAAATGCTAACAAGAAGCCTTGGCATACACTGCTACTGTGAGGGGAACTTTTGCTTCTGTCTTCACTTGTTGATTCCTGAGGTGCAGGTTTAAACGTTACCTCTTCACCAAAGTCTCTAAACCTTCTGGTTAAATTTTCTTGTCAAGCACTTTCACACACACTACCATTTCTGTCTTCCTTGTGGAACTTGTCTCTGCTGCCAGTTTTAATCTTTAGAGTGTGATTATTTATATCATTCGTGTGTCCCCCACTAGGCTTTCAGCCGCACCAAACTAGGGGCCATGTATGCTTTTGTATCACTCTCTTAGCAAGTATCTGGTATGCAGGAGGGCTTTCATCAATATTCACTGCATGAGTGAATAAATAGAAGAGTCTATGAAGATTCAACTAAGACTCTTATTTAGCAGTGGTGGTGGTGGTGGTTGGTAGTTTAGTGGCTAAGTCGTGTCTGACTCTTGCGACCCCATGGCCTATAGACTCCAGGCTCCTCTGTCCATTGGATTTCCAAACAAGAATACTGGAGTGGGTTGCCATTTTCTTCTCCAAGGGATCTTCTCGACCCAGAAACTGAACCCAGGTCTCCTGCATTGCAGGCAGATTCTTTACCACTGAGCCACCAGGGAAGACTTTGGAGTAGGCATGTATAACTAAAGCCATACTCTCCCCTAAAACATTCTGAAAAGATCCACACCATAAGTAGTATTCAAAGATAGCATAGTAAAAATATAAATAATTGTTTATTATGTTGAAAAAAAATGTGCAAATTCATATCTAAGAAGGACTGCTAAGTTTTGGAAACTTCTGGAGGAATAATATTGCCCAAATATATACTGACTATATTTTATTTATTAAAAAGTAAACTGAGGTATTCTTTTCCCTGTATGTTCAAGATAAACTCTGAAATATGAATACACACAATGTGGGAGACAACATTGAGCATGATTTTGTTTATAGAATATTAAACAAATATTAAGCAAAAGAAAATGTTTTGTTTCCTAAGCATTTCATAGTTATCTCCAGTTTTAATCAAGAAAATTCGAAGGCAGTATACTTTAAGTTTGAATGTGGTGGAAAGAGCACAGACTTTACAGTCTATCTGGATGGATTGAAAACCACACACTTGCTGTGTATTTCATGGGAAAATCTAAGTTTCTAAGTCTTTAACTTTTCATTGTTAAGATGGAAATAATAATACCACTTAGCAGGAGTGTTATGAGAATTAATAAGATATTCTGACTAAAGTACTTCATTCTGTGGGCTTCCCAGATAGCACTAGTGGTAAAGAACCCACTTACCAATGCCAGAGACATAAAGAGATGTAGGGTAGAGCCCAGGTGGGGAAGAGCCCCTGGAGGACAGTATGGCAATCCATTCCAGTATTCTTGCCAGGAAGACCCCATGGACAGAGGAACCTGGCAGGCTACAATCCATGGAACTGCAAAGAATCAGACATGACTGAGACAACTTAGCATACACTCACCTTGTTCTGCACATATTTATAAAAACGAGTTCCAATTTCAATACTTCTATAACATTTATCAACAGTTGTTTTTCTCTATACAGAAAGTACTTTAAGGCCCTGAAAATATACAGACTATTTGAAGAATGGTAGGTGTCAAGGAGGCCTTCCCTGGTGGCTCAGATGGTAAAGAATCTGCCTGAATGCAGGAGACCTGGGTTCAGTCCCTGGGTCGGGAAGATCACCTGCAGAAGGGAATGCCTACCCACTCCAGTATTCTTGCCTGGGGAATCCCACGGACAGAGGAGCCAGGGGGAGTAGAGTCCTTAGTGTCACAAAGAGTCAGACACAAGATATAACTCGGTGACTAACACTTTTAACTTTCAGACATCAAGGAATCTAGATCCAGGTAGCACCTTTCATTTTATCAGTGGAATTAACATAGCTACAGATACCACAGAATGATTCCTGTGTGCAGGGCTTTCCTTTATGTCATTTAATACCCACAAAAACCCAGAGTTGTAATTCTGTTTCACTTGGAAGAAACTACGGTTCTTAAAGGACAAGTCCGACTCTAACATCACAGACTTTAACCTTGTTGTAGTAAGTTTTAGACAAGTAAAATGCCTAAAGCTCTGCCTTTAGAATGCACCATGATGGCACTACTAAAGATATGAAACTTAAGCATGTGCTTGTTTTTTGTACATTGACACAGGTACTCTGTTTAACCTAACAGAACTTACTGATGGGATTTTAATATTTTTAAAGCACCAGGATTCGAAGTCTTAAGGGCCCAGTATATTAGGTTATATTCCCAACTCTGCCATCAATTTGCTATGAAACTCTGGATTATCTTCATCTTTAAAATGGAATAAATACATGTAATTCCTATTTTTATGAATATGAAAAACAGGGTTATTTTGATTACTTGTAGAGACAGAGGCCATAAGTTCTCACACAGTGCCTGCCACATGGTAGTTCTCAATACATATTTTTAATAATGATAATAATCATAGCAACTGTAACATACATCTTGACATGAATAATTTCCTGGTCAAGTAGTTGGCATAAATACCAATAATACAATGCATGGAAAAAGATATGACCATACGTATCTATAATCACTTTAAAATGTATTGTATCTTCCTTCTTGGAATCTGAAACAATTGTGTAGATGGATTCAGTTCAGTTCAGTCACTCAGTTGTGTCTGACTCTTTGCCATCCACGGACCGCAGCATACCAGGCTTCCCTGTCCATCACCAACTCCCAGAGTTTACTCATGTCCATTGAGTAAGGACATACAACCAATGCCATCCAACCACCTCATCCTCTGTGGTCCCTTTCTTCTCTCACCTTCAACCTCATGCTGGGAACAGTCTTTCAAATGAGTCTTTTCAAATGAGTCAGTTCTTCATACCAGGTGGCCAAAGTTTTGGAGTTTCAGTTTCAGCATCAGTCTTTCCAATGAATATTCACAGCAGCTTTCCTTTAGGACAGACTGGTTGGATCTCCTTGCTGACCCAAGGACTCTTAAGAATCTTCAACATCACAGTTCAAAAGCCTTAATTCTTCGGTGCTCAGCTTTCTTTTAGTCGAAATCTCACATCCGTACATGACTACTGGAAAAACCATAGCCTTGACTAGATGGACCTTTGCTGACTAATGTCTCTACTTTTTAATATGCTGTCTAGGTTGGTCATAACTTTTCTTCCAAGAAGCAAGCGTCTTTTAATTTCATGGCTGCAGTCACCATCTGCAGTGATTTTGAAGCCCCCCAAAATAAAGTCTGCCACTGTTTCCACTGTTTTTCCATCCAGATGCCATGATCTTAATTTTCTGAATGTTAAGTTTTAAGCCAACATTTTCACTCTCCTCTTTCACTTTCATCAAGAGGCTCTTTAGTTCTTCTTCACTTTCTGTCACAAGTGTGGTGGCACCTGCATATCTGAGGTTATTGATATTCCTCCCAGCAATCTTGATTCCAGCTTGTGCTTCATTCATTCCAGCATTTCTCATGATGTACTCTGCACACAAGTTAAATAAGCAGGGTGACAATATACAGCCTTGACGTACTCCTTTTCCTATTTGGAACCAGTCTGTTGTTCCATGGTTAGGTGGTCTGCCATTCCCATCTCTTTCAGAATTTTCCACAGTTTATTGTGATCCACACAGTCAAAGGCTTTGGCATAATCAGTAAAGCAAAGTATATGTTTATCTGGAACTCTCTTGCTTTTTTTGGAGAAGGAATGACAACCCACACCAGTACGCTTGCCTGGAAAATCCCATGGATGGAGGAGCCTGGTAGGCTGCAGTCCCTGGGGTCGCTGCGAGTTGGACACGACTGAGTGGCTTTGCTTTCACTTTTCATTTTCATGCATTGGAGAAGGAAATGGCAATCCACTCCAGTGTTCTTACCTGGAAAATCCCAGGGATGGGGGAGCCTGGTGAGAGGCCGTCTATGGAGTCACACAGAGTCGGACACGACTGAAGTGACTTAGCAGCAGCAGCAGCAGCTCTTGCTTTTTTGATGATCCAGTGGATGTTGGCAATTTGATCTCTGGTTCCTCTGCCTTTTCTAAATCCAGCTTGAACATCTGGAAGTTCATGGCTCACACACTGTTGAAGCCTGCACTGAAGAGTTTTGAGCATTATCTTGCTGGTGTGTGAGATGAGGGCAGTGATGAGGTAGCTGGAGCATTCTTTGGCATTTCCTTTCTTTGGGAGTGGAATGAAAATTTACATTTTCCAGTCATGTGGCTCCTGCTGAGTTTTCTAAATTTGCTGGCATATTGAGTGCAGCACTTTCATAGAATCATCTTTTAGGATTTGAAATTGCTCAACTAGAATTCCATAACCTCCACTAGTTTTGTTTGTAGTGATGCTTCCTAAGGGCCACTTGACTCTGCATTCCAGGATGTCTGGTTCTAGGTGATCACACCATCATGATTATCTGGGTTGTGAAGATATTTTTTGTACAGTTCTTCTGTGTATCTTGCCACCTCTTCTTAATACCTTCTGTTTCCGTTAGGTCCATACAACGTCTGTCTTTTATTGTGACCATCTTTGCATGAAATATTCCCTTGGTATATCTCATTTTCTTGAAGAGATCTCTAGTCTTTCCCATTCTATTGTTTTCCTCTATTTCTTTGCACTGATCACTGAGGAAGGCTTGCTTATCTCTCCTTGCTATTTTTTGGAACCTGCATTCAAATGGGTATATCTTTCCTTTTCTCCTTTGTCTTTCGCTTCTCTTCTTTTCTCAGCTATTGTAAGGCCTCTTTCGACCACCATTTTGCCTTTTTGCATTTTTTTTCCTAGGTGATGGTCTTGATCCCTGCCTCCTGTACGATGCCGCAAACCTCTGTGCATAGTTCTTCAGGCACTCTGCCTGTTAGATCTAATCCCTTGAATCTATTTCTCGCTTCCACTGTATAATCATAGGGATTTGATTTCTCCTACCTGAGTGGTCTAGTGGTTTTCCCTACTTTCTTCAATTTAAGTCTGAATTTGGCAATAAGGAGTTCATGATCTGAGCCACAGCTCCCAGTCTTGTTTTTGCTGACTCTATAGAGTTTCTCCATCTTTGGCTGCAAAGAATAGAATCAATCTGATTTCATTATTGACCATGTGGTGATGTCCATGTGTAGAGTCTTCCCTTGTGTTGTTGGAAGAGGGTGTTTGCTATGACCAGTGTGTTCTCTTGGCAAAACTCTGTTAGACTTTGTCCTGCTTCATTCTGTATTCCAAGGCCAAACTTATCTGTTACACCAAGTTTTTCTTGACTTCCTACTTTTGCATTCCAGTCCCCTCTAATGAAGAGGACATCTTTTTTGGGTGTTAGTTCTAGAAGGTCTTGTTGGCCTTCATAGAACCCTTCAACTTCAGCCTCTTCACCATTACTGGTCAGGGCATAGACTTGGATTACTGTGATATTGAATGGTTTGCCTTGGAAAGAGATCATTCTGTCATTTTTGAGACTGCATCCAAGAGCTGCATTTCAGACTCTTTTGTTGACTATGATAGCTACTCCATTTCTCCTAAGGGATTCTTGCCCTTAGCAGTAGATATAATGGTCATCTGAGTTAAGTTCACCCATTCCAGTCCATTTTAGTTCGCTGATTCATAAAATGTTGATGTGCACTCTTGCCATCTCCTGTTTGACCACTTCCAATTTGCCTTGATTCATGGACCTGACATTCCAGGTTCCTATGCAATATTGCTCTTTACAGCATCAGACCTTGCTTCTATCACCAGTCACATCCACAGCTGGCTGTTGTTTTTGCTTTGGCCTGTCTCTTCTTTCTTTCCAGAGTTAGTTCTCCACTGATTTCCAGTAGCATATTGGGCAACTATCCACCTGAGTAGTTCTTTTTTCAGTGTTCTTTTGCCTTTTCATACTGTTCATGGGGTTCTCAAGGTATGGGTACTGAAGTGGTTTGCCTTTCCCTTCTCCAGTGGACCACAGTCTAGGAAGCCTAAAATGATTCTTGTTTTGTTCCTGAGAAATTTCTCTGGAGAAAACACCAACAATAAATTCACTGACTTGAGTTTCTGAAATGCAGCCTTAGTGTCAGTCTACATAGAACACAACACAGTGTGTGTGTATATCAATATTTACATATATATGTGTGCAATTTTGAAATGAACATTCAGAGGTGGTCTCTTGAATATAGTTTTCTTCTTCCTGTTTGTCTTTCCCTTGCTTCCCTATCCATCATTTTTATGAAAAAAGAAATCATAGACTGAAAGCATACAAGGCATACATAAAAGAATGAAAAGGCATTACTTTGCTTTAGTAATAATGATGAAGAGAGAAAGATGAGTGTGGAGCCACAAGCCATCTCTTCTCCTCTCCATTTCTCTGACAGTATATCCAGGCCTGTTTGGAGGACACTGTATTTTAGTTGGCACCAAATTGGTTTGATTTGGTAATATAAGGCAGCAAACCAGTTAGTGAGCAGATTGCATCAATGGTGAAACATGTGAAATGTTCATTATGGAGCATGAAAAATAGAGGGAAGAAAATTACATAGGAAAAATGCAATGATTTGTTCAGCTAGATTCAGCTAAAAGAAATACTAAATATCAGGGATGATTAATTTTAAAGCTCAAGGGTTTACAAATGCAAATGACTACAAATGAGAAAAACTAGAAACAAGCTAGAAGGGGCTATAGCAATTTGAAGAGTGTGTGTCCTCTCTAAAGGCATTAGATAGCTCTAATAGATGTCTACCAGAAAAAGGGATACTTGTGTAAAAGTTCCAATTAAAAAAAAAAACCTATATTTTTGAAGTAGTCTTCGGTTTACAGTAAACTGAGCAGGAAGTGCAGTTTTCATATATCCCCTGCCATCATATATACAGAGCCTCTCTCATTATTAACACTTTACACAACAGTGGTACATTTGTTACCATCTGTAAACTTACAGTGACATTATTATTTGTTGGAAAGGCTGTCTTTGTTCCACGTATTGCTTTTGCTCCTTTTTCAAAAATCACCTGGCTGTATTTGTGTAAGTCTACTTCTGGGCTCTCATTCCTGTTCCATTGATGGACTTGTTTATTCTCTTAATAGTACTAGATTTTCTTGACTACAGTAGCTTTATAGTAAGTCTTGATGTTGTCAGTTCTGGAACTCGGTTCTTTTCTTTTCTTTTTTTTTTGGCCTGTTTTTGAAATTGTGTTCTTTATTTTATATTAAATGAGTTTTTATAAGCTCTAGATACAAGTCCTTTATTTCATATGTAATTGTCAAAGATTTTTCTTCCAGCTTGTGGCTTAATTTTCATTATCATTTTCAACTGTCTTTATCTTTTTCTTTAATTAATTTTTATTTTTTAGTTTGTTTTGCTTTACAATACTGTATTCGTTTTGCTACACATCAACATGAATCAGCCACGAGTATACATGAACTCCCAATCCCAACCTCTACCTCCCCCCTCCCGCCCCACACCCTCTCTCTGGATCACCCCCGTGCATCAGTCCCAAGCATCCTGCATCCGTGAAACGAATCGCCGGTCGGTTCTTTTCCTTCAATATTGTGTTGACTAGCCTGGGTCTTTTGCCTCTCCATATACACTTTAGGGTCAACTTGTTGATATCCACAAAATAACTTGACAAATTCTATTGGGATTGTGTTGAATCTACTGATTGAAGTTAAAAAGCTTTCCTAACTATAACACTGGAGTAACTCTCTATTTATTTAGCTGTTCTTTGATTTCTTTCATAAGAGTTATAACACTATAACGTCTAACACTATAACACTAAACGTCACAAAGTTATGACGTTTTTCTCATATAGATCTTGTATATATTTTGCTAGATTTATATCTAAGATTTTTGAGAGGTACCAATATGAAAGACATTGTAACATCATGACATCTGTTTATCATGAAGAGTGTAGGATTTTGTTAAATACTTTTCCATGTTTATTAATACAGCCATGTGACTTTTCCACTTTAGTTTGTTAATGTGAATTGATTCCATTAACTTATTTTTGACTTTTGAACTAGTCTTGCATTTCTGAAATAACTTCCAGTTGAGTGGTGTAAATTCTCTATAATTGTCAAGATCAATTTTCTAGTATTTTGGTATTTGACAAAACTCAAGACTCTTCATAAAAACTCTGATTTAACTAGGAATTAGAGAATAACTTCCTCAAATTGATGAACTGTATCTACCAAAAAACCTACAACTAACATCAGACTTGGTGATAAACTTGAAGCTTTTCTGCTAATATCAGAATGGGCAAGGAATTCCCCTCTCAATACTTCTTTTTAACATCCTATGGGAAGTCCTAGCTAATGCATTAAAACAAGATTAAGAAACAAAAATTTGGGATTGGGAAGAAAAAAAAAACTTGTCTTTGTTTGCAGATAACATGACTGTACGTAAAGAAATTCAGGAGAGTCAGCAAAAAAAAAAAAAAAAAAACTTCCTGTAACTAATTAGTTATAATAACAAAGTTATGAGATACAAGATTAACCTACAAAAGTAAACCATTTTCCTGCATACCAAAAATGAACAATAAGAATTTGAAATTAAAAACACTATCTTTTATATTGGTACCCCTCAAAGAGTACTCAGGTATAAATCTAGCAAAATATATTCAAGATCTATATGAGGAAAACTTTATAGTGTTATAACTCTAATGAAAGAAATCAAAGAACAACTAACTAAATGGAAAGTTCCTCCAATGTTATAGACAGCAAGCCTTTTTAACCTTAATCTATAGATTCAACATAATCCCAATAAAATTTGCCACATTATTTTGTGAATGTCAATAAATATATATATAGTATTATGTTGAGGATTTTTGAATATATGTTCATGAGAAATATTGGTTTAAAGTTTGCTTTCCTGCAATGTCTTTGTCTGGTTTGATATTAGGGTAATGCTGATCTCATAGAATGTTAAGAAGTATTTCCTTTCCTATATCTTCTGGGAGAGATTATAGATAATTGGTAAAATTTTTCCATTAAGTGTTTGCTAGAATTCAATAGAACCCAATGCAAATCTAGGTCTACTGCTTTCTGTTTTTGAATTATTATTATTTTTTTAAATTGGCTGCACTGTGTGGCATGTGGGATCTTAGCTCCCATCAGTTCAGTTCAGTCCAGTCACTCAGTTGTGTCCGACTTTTTGCGACCCCATGAATCGCAGCACACCAGGCCTCCTTGTCCATTACCAACTCCCAGAGTTCACTCAGACTCACGTCCATCGAGTCCATGATGCCATCCAGCCATCTCATCCTCTGTCGTCCCCTTCTCCTCCTGCCCCCAATCCCTCCCAGCATCAGAGTCTTTTCCAATGAGTCAACTCTTTGCATGAGGTGGCCAAAGTACTGCAGTTTCAGCTTTAGCATCATTCCTTCCAAAGAACACCCTGGACTGATCTCCTTTAGAACAGACTGGTTAGTTCCTATACCAGGGATCAAACCCATGTCATCTGCATTGGAAGGGGGAGTCTTAACCACTGGGACACCAGGAAGTCCCAATTAATTATTGATTCAATTTCTTTAATAGCTACAGGCCTATGGTCCATTTCTTCTTATGTGAGTTTTGGTAGATTGTGTCTTTTAAGGAATAGGTACATTTCACCTAGGTTATCACATTTGTAAGCATAGGGTTGTTAATAACATCCCTTTTTTTATCCTTTTAATGTCCATAAGATCTGTAGTGATGTCTCCTCTTTCATTTCTGCTATTAGTAATATGTTTTGTCCTTCTTTTTCTCCATTAACTTAAGTCTTACCAATTTTATTACTCTTTTCAAAGAACTAGCTTCTGGTGTTGTTATTATTCTCTATTGATTTCGTTTAACAAAATTTATTGATGTCTGTGCAAATTTTTACTATTATGTTTCTTCTGCTTACTTTGGATTTGATTTTTTCTTCCTTTTCTACTTTCCTAAGATAGAAGCTTAGATTATTGATTTTAAATTTTTCTTTCTATTTAATATTGCATTCAATGTTATAAATTTCTTACTACATAGTTTTCCTAAATTCTCCAAATTTTTAGAAGTTATATTTTTGTCTAGTTTAGTCTTTCTATTTTTTTTGGGGGGGGGGGTTGTGTCTCTTGATATATCTTCTTTGACTTATGAGTTATTTAATCTTCAAGTATTTGGAATTTTCTTGATATTTTTATGCTTTAATTTATCATTTTAATTCCATGGTGATCTACGAATAGATATTACATAATTCTTATTTAAAACTTTTAAAGGTGTGATCTATGGCCTAGAAGGTGGTCTAACTTGGTGAATATTCCATTCAACCTTTAGAAGAATGTTTTTTCTGCTGTTGTTTGGTGAAATAGTCTATAGATATCTAGTATATTCAATTAATTGATGGTGTTATTGGATTGAACTATGACTTTTCTGATTTTATGTCTTCTAGATCTAACCAAAAACATCAATGTTTTAACTTTAGAAATTAATTTAGTTATTTTTATGTGATGGCAAGCAAAAACATATATTGTGAAATGATACAGTTCAAATTTAAATCTAATAAAACTTTTCAAATTATGTACATAGATATTAAGACCAAGAAAAGAGAAAAATATGTATTTCCCATATCTAGTCAAACCAGTCAAACCAATCAATCCTAAAGGAAATCAACCTTGAATATTCACTGGAAGGACTGATGCTGAAGTTGAAACTACAATACTTTGGCCACCGGATGCGAAGAACTGACTCATTGAAAAAGACCCTGGTGCTGGGAAAGATTGAAGGCAGGAAGAGAAAAGGATGTCAGAGGACGAGATGGTTGGATGGCATCACCGACTCAACTGACATGAGTTTGAGCAGGCTCCGGCAGATGGTGAAGGACATGGAAAACTGGCGTGCTCAGTCACAAAGAGTCAGACATGACTGAGCAACAGAACAACAATAATTCAATGGTGAATTGAAACAACTACTTAGTCCATAAGACCCCAGAAGACTCAAGTCTTATGTTCAATATAGACGACTGCTGATGAGTCTCAATAAAAAAGTTCTGTTTAATAATATAGTACTTTCCTTTGGCAAAGAGATCTATTTTAGGGGAGTTTTAAAATAATTTGATTTTTTAACTTTTGAAGAACCATGACAAATCAAAATTATTCTCAACAGACTTTGGGAAAAAAAAAAGACATTTTCCACATGCAAGATTGAATGCGACAATACTGTGGTCCCAATGTCCCAAGAATACAGTGCCAGTACCAGTTCACATGAAGAAGTGCTCCATTAATGGAAACACCCTGGATCTTTATCTATTAGCAAAAACAAAATCAACTGCTAACCCCACTTTTGCAGAAGCTTACCAAAATGCTAAAAGTTGCTCTATGAGACAGGAAAATGGAAAGGTAGAGAATTTCAAGTTGAAGGAAAGACACTGAAGAAAATGAAAGTTTATAAGAGATCAATTAGATAGTAAACTGAAACTTTGAATATGGCATCTTTAACAAAATTCAATGTGGAAATGAATATGTTGGGAATATTTAATTTTTTCATATGTTTTCTGTATTCAAGATTATAAATGGTTATTATATATAATAGAATAATTTTTATTTGAGTATTTAAACAACTCATCCAAATCATGAATTTCTTGGTAAGCTATGTGTTTCAATTGTTGATATCACAGAGGCCTGTTTACTGTGGTAAGTAAAGGGAACTGTGAATTATAATAGATGGAGGAAAATGACACTGTAATAAGATATTTTAGGTAATAAAAATTTCATAAATTTTATGGAATAAAGGACACATGCCACTGAGGAGACAGTCCTGATTTAGAAGGGCTATGGGAGGCAAGAATTATACAGTAACACTTAAAGATGTTTCCAATGAGTTATTTCATCAGCTTTCCTTTGATGTCTGCATATGTCATTATAACAGGTCTGAATGCTAATTGGTTTAGTTCTAGGTAGGTAACAATTAAAAAAAATGATATATAGTTGTTGCATGCTTCCTTTTATAATTTTTAACAAAATTTAATGTGCATTGAAATTCTCATTTTTCATGTATAAACTTTATAACTAGGCAAAATGCACTTACTGTAACCCTCACACCTACACATGATGACATATAAATATATATATATATAGAGAGAGAGAGAGTCAAGGCTACGGTTTTTCCAGTAGTCATGTATGGACGTGAGGGTTGCACAGTGAAGAAAGCTGAGTGCCGAAGAATTGATGCTTTTGAACTGTGGTGTTGGAGAAGACTCTTGAGAGTCCCTTGGATTGCAAGGAGATCCAACTCATCCATCCTAAAGGAGATCAGTCCTGGGTATTCATTTGAGGGACTGATATTGAAGCTGAAACTCCAATACTTTGGCCACCTCATTTGAAGAGTTGACTCATTGGACCCTAATGCTGGGAAGGATTGGGGGCAGGAAGAGAAGGGGATGACAGAGGATGAGATGGCTGGATCACATCACCAACTCCATGGAGGTGGGTTTGGGTAGACTCCAGGAGTTGATGATGGACAGGGAGGCCTGGCGTGCTGCGATGGGGTCGCAAAGTCAGACATGACTGCGTGCCTGAACTGAAATGAACTGAACTGATACACATATATATATTTTTTAGGAAGCATTTTCAAGTAAAGTAAATTGGTAATTGATACTGAATATACTAGCATACCAATTTGTGTGATCTTTTTATTTGATAGGCACATTTCATCATCAGTGTAAAAAATGTCTTTGATCATTGTGTTCATTTGGAGTTAATAAATCTAGCCTCTTTTATATCTCAGAGCCTTTGCACATGCTCTTCCATCTGGCTGAAACATACTTTCTCTTTTTATAGATGATTCCCACAAAGGTCCTCTCTGATCACATCCTTTCTTCACTTTCAATAAGTTGTTTTTTTTCTTCATAGTTTCTTGCTTGCTGGCTTATTTAAAATGTTTCCCATAATAATTTATAAACTCTGTTAGAACAAGGGTCATGACTATTTTGTTCACCATGATTAGGCACAGTGTTTAACACTTCTGGAAAATATGAGGTACAGAATAAATATTCTTTTGAAAATAAATGAATAAATACAACATATTATAAACAGCACTGAATTTAAGGCAAAGAGACATGGGTTGTTTCATCTATGAAACCTTTCTATATCTCATATATATATATTATATATACAAGTTATTTAACTTGTCTTGGCCTTAGTTGTCATTTGTGTAAAATATGAATGATAGCAATAAGGCTTCTTTTAGATTTTGTTTACAAGGATTTAAGAGAAAAGATAAAAATTAATAACACATGTTAGGCACTTGGCGGGAGAAGGCAATGGCATCCCACTCCAGTACTCTTGCCTAGAAAATCCCATGGATGGAGGAGCCTGGTATGCTGAAGTCCATGGAGTCGCTAAAGGTCAAACACGACTGAGTGACTTCCCTTTCACTTTTCACTTTCATGCATTGGAGAATGAAATGGCAGCCCACTCCAGTGTTTCTGCCTGGAGAATCCCGGGGACGGGGGAGCCTGGTGGGCTGCCGTCTATGGGGTCGCACAGAGTCAGACACGACTGATGTGACTTAGCAGCAGCAGCAGCAGCAGCAAGCACTTGGCAAATGTAAGTTGCAACTGTGTAGTTTTGGCTAAATCATAACCTTTAGAGCTGCCATTTCCTGATTTATAAAATCAGGAAATTAAGATTCCTATAAGCTTTGTGCTTGACACAGAGTAGACATGAAGTAGATGTTTGCTGAATATGCATTTTCAGAAAGTATATTGTCTAATACTCATCCTATAATTTCTCATACAGCTTCATTTTATATTTTTAAGAAAAAAATTAACATTTGAAGAAATTTTGCTTATTATGGTTTAATCAATGTTTCTGCTTTTTTCCCCAAATTTATTCTGATCTTAAGATATATTTTGATGACAATGTTTGATAACTTATTAACATAAATGAACTCAAGCAGAATTTCTCTTATTTACTTTTCTCTCAGAGTAACACATACTTTTGAATATCCCTAAATTCTTTTTAAAGAGGGCTGATTAGTTTGCTTTTTCAGAAAACCATCAATAACTTTTTTTGCTCACTCTTTAAAAAATGTTCAAGAGACTCAAATGATCAACTGTCAGAGAGAATAGAAACTGACATGCAAGTTTAAACATTTAACCTGTGTATGAAAGTCCTCTCTGAATAAGCTTCATCAAATTCTAATATCAGTTTTTTTGAATAAGTAACATCAGACAAATGATAATGTAATGGTGATGAGACAGCTTAAATGTCTCAAAATGAGGTAGGAATATCAATATAAAATGCTTAGTACAATAAGCTGAACTATGTAAATAGTTCTGTGTAACAAGGAAAGATAAAACAGAAGCAATTTGAAATATAAAAGCTTCCCAGGAATCCGTTAAGAGTAGCTGCCCTTACTGCAGACCCTATTACAAAGCTTTGATGTTTTTTACTTGGTGGTATTAATTCTGTCTGACTGTATCTACTCATTCCTGCCAACACTACCTCCTTCTGCTTCAATATCATATCAATACTATGATCTCTTTTCTCTGAATTCTCCACATTAGTTCCCCCATTTAAAGTCATGAGTCTCTGCTTAGTTGCTGTCCTTATTCCCTGGTTCTTCATCTGTTTCTATTTCCATGCCATTGCTTCTCTTTTTTGCCAACTTTTCTTCAATCACATTTTCTTAGCTATTTTAAATTCAAAACACTTTTTAAGAATCTTACAAATGCTGTGAACCCTTTCTGAAGAAGAGTGTGTATACAGATTTAACCAGTTTTACTGAGCGACTTCAGGCATTGGAGAAGGAAATGGCAACCCACTCCAGTATTCTTGCCTGGAGAGTCCCAGGGATGGGGGAGCCTGGTGGGCTGCCGTCTATGGGGTCCCACAGAGTAGGACACGACTGAAGCAATGCAGCAGCAGCAGCAGCACTTGAACTTTTAGGGAATTATTGGACATTCTATGGATCAACCACGGATGGACTCCAGATGAAGAACACATCTTTAGCAATCCTCTTTCAATCAGTAGCAGTAGTTACCATTATTGAGTAACTATCATACACTCGATGCTATTTTCTGCTCTTTGTCTCTAAACCTAATGAGCCTCATTTCACAGAAGATGAAGTTGAATGTTGAAGTTGAAGGTTTTTATCCAAAATTACTATCAGTTTATAGTGGAATTGGGTTGTGAATCCGAACTAATTTTAAATACATAATTTTCCCTGTACCTCATGAAGTGGTGAGAAGAATGAGATAAAGAAGAAAAACAATTGAAATACCACAGATTTACAGGTGATAATTGAAGCCTGTGCCATTGTCCTATATATAGTATATAGTATCCATACAATTATCCTTATATGGTATCCATATAACTATGGAATATGGATACTTATTCCATATACAGATGATAGAATCTTCCTGAATAGGGGTGTTAGGAGGTGATGGCATACTGTTTTGTAGCTACTATGCAAGTGGAACATGCATACTGGTTGTTAACTAATAAAAAACAATATTTACAAAAATATTCAGCTCTAAGTTCCCTAAATGCTTTTCTGGATGATCCAGTTCCCAGCCCCTCTCAAAGAATACCCAGCAATTAAGGAATTAAGGTTTATCATTGCAGTGCCAAGCTATGACCAGTTCAGATTTGTAGATGTAAAATATTTTGAACATCCCTCACAAACAGAACATAAATAAACTGCTCAGTTCTTCCACCTGAAATTACCCCACTTTTTTTTATTTCAGGTCACATTCAACTCATACTTTTCATGAGCTATGATAAACTTTGAAAGTGTATTCTATTTCTAGAAAAACATTATTAATATGGAAAAATGTCTTTGGATTTTACTCCCAATTTTGATTATCTATTCAAATTTCCTAAATCTCTCATTTCTTTCCTTTAATCCTGTAAGAACATAATTGATTTTAAATAATATAGAAAAAATCTTGCCAAATTATAATTGTGTTCATTTTCTTATCTCTATTGAATGTTAAAATTTTTTTAAAAAATTCTCATTTTTATTACAGGTACAATGAAAAAGTCCAAAGCTACTTTTAAATGTTAGTTTTTCATACAAACTAGAAAGAGTCTATGTACAACCAAGAATTTTAAAACTCTCTTAGACTTTAAATAAGAACAAAAAAATTTTAAAAACAGCTCATTACTTTTATTATTCATGTAGTTTGATTTTAAAAGTGATGTTTAACTGGCTCTAAATACAGTGAAATTATGAGAAACCCTGAATTTGCTCTTTTAGAAAAAAAGAATCGTTTTCCTAAAACCATCCGTAAAAAATGAAGAAAGAAAAATATTCAGAATGCTCATTGAAACTACTGCAAACTAAAAAAGGTAGCTGTTTCTACCTCCCTAAAAAATCCTCCGTCTTTGCCTGTGCTCTGGCAGACAACCAGGCTGAAGCCAAGTAGCATGCTCCAACTTTCAGGACTAATTCTATCATACCTCACACTTCCTTTCATCTCCAACAGAATTAGAAGCCCAATCTTCTCAGAGTCTCTCATTTTTCCTGATGATCATCTTCCAAATGATCTGCACAATCCTAATAAACCTGTCCTTCATCTCTCCCCACCACTAGCTTCTTGAATCATTCCAATTCTGAAGGAATGCCTTTCAGAATTCTCATTGTGTCTCTCTGAGCATTGCAAATCTTCCATTCTGTGATCCTACTTCCTACAAGAACTTTCTTATCTATACTAGATTTCTTGATCCAGTACTATAATCACTTTTTTTTTCTTTTGCAAACATCATAATTACCTAATCCCTTTCTACTGCTATGAAAATTGTCTAATAAAATCCCAGCTCAGGTTAATCTAACTACACACTTACTCTCCACCACTGCAGCTAAAAGTTGTCAGTGAAATTACGTAACTGGGTTGACTGGACTCACTTTAATTTTATGGACACTTATCTGAAATGTATGCTCTCTACCTGGTTTTCTTCTTCATTTTCATTTGCTGGTCTGTTCCTCTCTACTACATCTATAATTGCTGAATTACTCCTGTTCTTTGCCATTAGTTCTTTCCTTCCCAGGACTCATTCTCATTGCAAGAAATCTCTCTAATTTAAGGCTTAAAATAATACAAAATTTTGATGATGTTCAAATTTTATCTTTACTTTAGACTTTTCTCTAGTTTTGGACAATGCAATTATCTTATTAATATATGCAATTGGTATCTAATAGGCATCTCAAAACATTAACAAAATAACTACAGTGTATGAAAAAATGTATTTTCTATCAAATTTCCATATTTCAGTACATACCATTCTGGGAGTCAGCCTGTATTCCTTAAATCTTTAATTTATTAGTTATACTTTCATGTGTATCTCAAGCCAACCTTTCTTACTATCACCACCTCTTCTCCAACCCTGATGCAAGTTCTTCTATGACCTTTTGTGGATGACAAAAACCTTCTTACCAGTCTCTCTTTGTTCTTGCATCCTCCAGTACCATCTTTACATAGCAGTTCAGGCTTTCTTTCAGAAGTGTAAATCCAACTCTCACTCTCATGCAAAAAGCTTTCCAATAGTTCCATCTTAAACTTTGCTGAAATATCCAAATCCCTCATCATGGCCTACATATTTTATTATGTTCCATGTGGCTTTATGTCTCTCTACTTATCTTCTCATCTTCTGGACTTAGCTGGAACAGCTACGTTTCTTTCCTCAAACTCCAAGATAATTTGTGTCTGAGGACCTCTGCAATTCTTTCTGTTTGAAACACTCTGTGCCTTTGAATGAGTATTCAGTTCTCATCATTCAGGGCTCAACTAATATTTCACTCCCTTAAGAGTAACTGATTTTAACTCCTAGATAAATCAGGCTCCTTGTCCCAGATAACTCTATCACATCATCCTGTTTTATTTTCCTTATGGCACCCATTGGTATCCAAAGTTCTCCTTTTTATGTATTTTGTTTTGGGTTTATATTTTCCTCCCAATAGAATGTAATAATGTATTATCTTCTAATGACCTTTAATTTACATAAAGAAGGCATGGATTCTGCCTTTTAAGGTTTTGAAAACAGAGGGACCTATCAAGTCATCCAGTTAAGAAATCTCATTGAAGGTACCTCCAAATCTGTTTGACCTAATAGAAAGTGACCTTTATAAGTAAATGGGTTTATTTCACATTATTATTCATTTACAAAATAAACATAAATTTGTGATCCTCTAGGGCAGAGGGCTTAGGGAACCAACCAGGAGAAGAGCTAAATGTTCCAGTTCCTCTGTTCCTATTGACATAGTTGCATAAGACAGTAACAAACAAAAAAGAGATAAAACAGAAAGAACAAAATTAAATTTTCACTAGAAGCAAGTCAGTTACAATTTCTATTTCTATGTCTAAGAGATGTGCAACTGCCACAGCTGACATTTCCTAGAGCTTTTGAAGTAATTTTAAATGAAATCCAGAGCTAAATGGTGCAAACAGAAGTACCTTGGAGAGTTCCAGTAGTTACTACTATCATGGGTTTTAAATTTGAAATAAAAATGAAGTCTTCCAAAGTAACTTCACAGAAAACTCTTCTTGTTCTGTACTATCACACAAGTTTCATTTTGTGATAGAATACTCACTCTAATTTCACGTGTCTTATGTTTCCCTGAGAAACATCATCCATGCTTAGAGAATTTGCAAGGTTATCATTTATGAAAAAACAAAAGCAAACAATAAAAAAGTTCTTTAACACCATTGGTTAAAGATGGAAAACATTTTTTATCTAAATGTAAAAAAAATTCTAAAACATTACTCTATAGCACAAATTCATTATTCTAATCTGGTAATTTTTTTTAGTTGTGCTGAACAACTTAGTTAACTGAACATAAAGATATTTGCATGTTTATATATAATGAATTGGTTCTTGTTAATTTTGGCAGGTTATATAGCAGAAACTACAGAGGTCTGGAAATATGTACTCTGACAATGCTTAATTGTTTAGTCCACTAACTAATTAATACTTAGTTTGGCAATGTCAGGCTTCCCTGATGGCTTAAACAGTAGAGAGCCCATTTGCAATGCAGGAGACGCAGGTTCAATCCCTGGGTTGGGAAGATCCCCTGGAGATGAGCATAGCAACCCACTCTAATATTCTTGCCTGGAGAATCCCCATGGACAGAGAGCCTGGCAGGCCTTAAACACTTTCAACCCCAGTCCTTTTGGGTTTTCCTTATAGCTCAGTTGGTGAAGAAGCCACTACAATGCAGGAGAACTGGGTTCGATTCCTGAGTTGGGAAGATCCCCTGGAGAAGGGATAGGCTACCCACTCCAGTATTCTTGGGCTTCCCTTGTGGCTCAGCTGGTAAAGAATCTGCCTGCAATTCAGGAGACCTTGGCTTGATCCCTGAGTTAGGAAAATCCCCTGGAGAAGGGAAAGGTTACGCACTCTAGTATTCTGGCCTGGAGAATTCTATGGACTGTATAGTCCATGGAGTCAAAAAGAGTTGGACATGACTGAGTGAATTGCACTGCACTGCTGCCTCTACATTGGACTTTTGCAGTTTCAGGGAGTTTTCCTAATTTATTTTTCTCTTTTTAAAATTTTAATTTATTTAAACCTATTTTTATTTTTCTACATTTATTCCTGTTTTTCTTACTGTTCTTTTCCCCTTGCACTTAATCTTTATTGTTTATAAAGCTTCTTTACTTACCTCTATTTAACTTTGCATTTCTATTCTTTGTTTTTCTTTCTTTCCTTTCCTCTAAACATATTTGTTAGTTTTATTTTCACTGCTTTATTCCCCAATTGGCACTTTGCTTTAGTTTTGTTTTCCAGTTTGTGCTTTAGTTAGTTTTGTTCTGGCAGATCTAAGTTTTGGTTTCCTTTGTTTGCTGGGTCAATCTATTGCACTTTATTTTTGCTGGACTGTTTTGATTTTGCTTAGTATATATGTATATGTGTATATTTCATTATTTTAATTACTATTTGCCTGATTTTGTAACTGCCATTTGTCTGGGGTTAATCTTTGGTGTCTCATTTTTGGGTATTTGTTTTAATCTCCCTTAATGCCATAACAAACCACTTGTGGAATCTTCATTCCTGACCAGAGACAAGCCCTGAGTCTTTGGGTAGGAACACTGACTCCAAGACCCTAGACTACCAGAGAACTAACCCTAGGGAGTATCGAATAGTGAGAACTCACCAAAGGAAACCACTTGAATACAAGACCAGGCATCATCCAACCACCAGTAGCACCCTGTACAGGACACCTCATCTAAACAACAAGCCAAAACAAAAATACAATCATCAGCAGACAGGATTACCACCTCACTCAGCCTTGCCCATCAGAGGAAAAAACACAAACAAACAAAAATTCAGCACAAATCTCACCCTATATGAAACTTACACAAACCACTGGACCAACCTTAGGAGGGCAGAAACCAAAGAAAGAAAGAATTCAACCTTGAAGCCTGGGAAAAGGAGACCTCAAACACAATAAGCTAAAATAAAAATACTGAAAAGGCAGAGAAATACTACACAAATGAAGGAACAAACTAGAAACACAGTAGTCCGAATAAATGATGAGGATATAGGCAAACATCCTGAAAAAGAATTCAAAATAACAATAGTAAAGATGATTAAAAAACCTTGAAAAAAATGGAGAAAATGCAAGAATTAATTAACAAAGACCTAGAAGACCTAAAGAATAAAAATACAGAGTCAAACAACATAATTACTGAAATTAAGTGTAACATGTATGATATCATAAGTGAAACGAATCGCCAGTCCAGGTTTGATGCAGGATGCAGGATGCTTGGGACTGATGCACAGGGATAATCCAGAGAGAAGGTGTGGGGCGGGAGGGGGGAGGTGGGGGTCGGGATTGGGAGTTCATGTACACTTGTGGCTGATTCATGTCAATGTATAGCAAAACGAACACAGTATTGTAAAGCAAAACAAACTAAAAATTAATTTAAAAAAATACTCTAGAAGGAACCAATAGCAGAATATCTGAAGCAGAAGAACGAATAAGTGAGCTGTAAGATGAAATGGTGGAAATAACTTGTGAAGAGCAGAATAAAGTTAAAAGAATGAAAAGAACTGAGGATAGTCTCAGAGACCTTTGGGACAATATCAGATGCACCAACATTCAAATTATAGGGGTCCCAGAAGCAGAAGATAAAAAGAAAGGGTATGAGAAAATTTTTGAAGAGATTATAGTTTAAATTTCCCCAACATGAAAAAAGAAATAGTCAATCAAGTCCAAGAGTCACAGAGTCCCATAGAGGATAAACCCAAGGAGAAACACGTCAAGGTAGATACTAATCAAACTAACAAAGGCTAAACATGAGGAAAGAACATTAAAAGCAGTAAGGGAGAAGCAGCAAGTAACATCCAAGGGAAACCCCATACACTTAACAGCTGATCTTTCAGCAGAAACTCTGCAGGCAAGAAGGGAATGTCAGGATATATTAAAAGTACTGAAAGAGAGAAATCAACAACCAAGATTTCTGTATCTGGCAAGGATCTCCTTTAAAATTGATGGAGAAATAAAAAGCTTTTCAGACAAACAATAGTTAAGAGAATTCAGTACCACCAAACCAGCTTTACAACAAATGTTAAAGGAAATTATATAGTCAAGAAATACAAGAGAAGTAAATAGATCTACAAAATCAACCTCAAACAATTAAGAAAATGGCAATAGGAACATATATATCAATAAGTACTTTATATGGATTCAGTGCTCCAACAAAAAGATACAGATGCTGAATGGATACAAAAACAAGACCCATATATATGCTGTCTACAAGAAATCCACTTCAGACCTAAAGAAATATCAACTGAAAGTGAGAAGATGGAAAAATATATCCATGCAAAGGGGAAGCAAAAGAAAGAAAGCTGGAGTAGCAATCCTCATATCAGACAAAATAGACTTTAAAATAAAGAAGATTATAAGAGATAAGAAGGGGCAATACATAATGATCAAGGGATCAATCCAAGAGGAAGACATAACAATTGTAAATATCTATGCACCCAACAAAGGAGCACCTCAATGCATAAGACAAACACTAACAGACATAAAAGGAGAAATTGACAGTAACACAATAATAGGAACTTTAACACCCACTCATATCGATGGACAGATCACCAAAACAGAAAATTAATAAGGAAACACAAGTCTGAAATGATATATTAGATGAGAAGGACCTCACTGATATCTTCAGGACATTCCATCCAAATGCAGAGAATAAACCTTCTTCTCAAGTGCACATGGAACATTCTCCAGGATAGACCACATCTTGGGTCACAAATCAAACCTCAGTAAATTTAAGAAAATGTAAATTGCATCAAGCATTTCTCTGACCACTATGGTATGAAACTAGATATGAATTACAATAAAAATAACTATAAGAAACCCATCAAATGGAGATTAAACAACACGTTTCTAAATAGCCAGGTTATTGAAGAAATCAAAAGTGAAATTTAAAAAATTCTAGAAACAAATGACAATGAAAACACAATTCAAAACCTATGGGATGCAGCAAAAACAGTTCCAAGGGGAAAGTTTATAGCAATACAATCCTACCTCAAGAAACAAGAAAAACAACGAATAAACAACCTAAATTTACACCTAAAACAACTGGAAAAAGAAGAACAAAAAACACCTAAATTAATAGAAAGAAAAGATCTGAGGAGAAACAAATGAAAAAGAAATGAAAGAAACAACAGTAAAGATTAATAAATCTAAAAGCTGGTTCTTTGAGAATATAAACAAAATTGACAAACCTTTAGCTAGACTCATCAGGAAAAAAAGAGAGAACAATCAAATCAACAAAATCAGAAATGAAAAAGGAGAGATTACAACAGACAATGCAGAAATATAAAGGATTATAAGAGACTATTATGAACAACCAGATGGCAATATAATGGATAACCTGGAAGAAATGGACAGATTCCTAGAAAAGTTCAATTTTCCAAGACTGAACCAGGAAGAAATAGAAATTATGAACAACCCAATTACAAGCACTGAAATTGAAGCTGTGATAAAAAAAATCTCCCAAAACACAAAAGCCCAGGACCAGACGTCTTCACAGGATAAATCTATCAAACATTTAGAGAAGAGCTAATGGCTATTCTTTTAAAACTCTTTCAAAAATCTGCAGAGGAAGGAACACTTTCAAACTCATTCTAAAGGCCACCATAACCCTGATACCAAAACCAGACAAAGACAACAGCAAAAAAAGAAAACTACAGGCCAATATCACTGTGAACACAGATGCAAAAATCCTCAACAAAATTTTAGCAAATAGAATTTAGCAACACATCAAAAAGTTCATACACCATGATCAGTTCAATTCAGTTCAGTCACTCAGTCGTGTCCGACTCTTTGTGACCCCATGAATCACAGCACGCCAGGCCTTCCTGTCCATCACCATCTCCCAGAGTCCACTCAGACTCATGTCCATCGAGTCCGTGATGGCATCCAGCCATCTCATCCTCGGTTGTCCCTTTCTCCTCCTGCCCCCAATCCTTCCCAATGTCAGAGTCTTTTCCAATGAGTCAACTCTTCACATGAGGTGGGCAAAGTACTGAAGCGTCAGCTTCAGCATCATTCCTTCCAAAGAAATCCCAAGGTTGATCTCCTTCAGAATGGACTGGTTGGATCTCCTGCAGTCCAAGGGACTCTCAAGAGTCTTCTCCAACATCACAGTTCAAAAGCATCAATTCTTCGGTGCTCAGCCTTCTTCACAGTCCAACTCTCACATCCATACATAACCACAGGAAAAACCATAGCCTTGACTAGATGGACCTTCGTCAGCAAAGTAATGTTTCTGCTTTTGAATATGCCCTCTAGGTTGGTCATAACTTTTCTTCCAAGGAGTAAGCATCTTTTAATTTCATGGCTGCAGTCACCATCTGCAGTGATTTTGGAGCCCAAAAAAATAAAGTCTGACACTGTTTCTACTGTTTCCCCATCAAGTTGGGTTTATTCCAGGAATGCAAGTATTCTTCAGTACATACAAATCAATCAGTGTGATACGCCATATTAACACATTGAAAGATAAAGACCATATGATATTCCCAATAGATGCAGAAAAAGTCTTTGACAAAATTCAGCACCCATTTATTATGAAAACTCTTCAAAAAATGGGGACAGAAGGAACCTACCTCAACACAGGAAGGGCCATATATGATAAGCCTACAGCAAACATTATTCTCAATAGTGAAAAACTGAAAGCATTCCCTTTAAGATCAGGAAGAGAAGACAAGGGTGTCCACTTTCACCACATTACTCAACATAGTTCTGGAAGTCCTAGCACCAGCAATTAGAGAAGAAAAATAAATAAAAGGAATCCAGATTGGAAAAGAAGAAGTAAAGCTCTCACTCTTTGCAGATGACATGATACTATACATGGAAAACACTAAGGATAGTATCAGAAAATTACCAGAGCTAATTAGTGAATTTAGGAAAGTCACAGGATACAAAATCAATACACGGAAATCATTTGCATCTCTATATACTAACAATGAAAAATCAGAAATAGAAATTAAGGATTCAAGAAAATTCACCATTGCAACAAAAAGAATAAAATATCTAGGTATAAACTTACCTAAGGAGACAAAATAATTGTACACAGAAAATTATAAGACACTGATGAAAGAAATCAAAGATGACATAAACAGATGGAGAGATATTCCATGTTCCTGGGTAGGAAGAATAAATATTGTGAAAAAGACTATACCACCCAAATGCAATCTACAGACTTAATGCAATCTCTATAAAATTACCAATGGCATTTTTCACAGAACTAGAACAAAATATTTAACAATTCACATGGAAACACCAAAGACCCTGAACAGTCAAAGCAATCTTGAGACAGAAGGATGGAGCTGGAGGAATCAACCTTCTTGATTTCAAATTATACTACAAAACTACAGTCATCAAGACAGTATAGTACTGGCACAAAAACAGAAATATAGACCAATGGAACAAGATAGAAAGCCTAGACATAAACCCATGCACCTATGGGTACCTTATTTTTGACAAAGGAGGCAATATACAATGGGGCAAAGACAGCCTCTTTAATAAATGGTGCTGGGAAAACTGGACAGCTACATGTAAAAGAATGAAGTTAGAACACTTCCTAACATCATACACAAGATAAACTAAAAATGGATTAAAGACCTAAATGTAAGACCAGACACTATAAAACTCTTAGAGGAAAACAGGGAGAACATTTGATGACACAAATCAAAGCAAGATCCTCTATGACCCACCTCTGAGAGTAACAGAAATAAAAAGAAAAGTAACAAGTGGGACCTGATTAAACTTAAAAGCTTTTGTACAGCAAAGGAAACTATAAGCAAGGTGAAAAGACAGTCCTCAGAATGGGAGAAAATAATAGTAAATAAAACAACTGACAAAGAATTAATTTCCAAAATATACAAGCGGCTCATGCAACTTAATGCCAGAAAAACAAACAACCCAATCAAAAGTGGGAAAAAGACCTAAACAATCATTTCACCAAAGAAGACATACAGATGGCTAACATACACCTGAAAAGATACTCAACATCATTCATTATTAGAGAAATGCAAATCAAAACTACGATGAGGTATCACCTCACACTGGTCAGAATGGCCATCATCAAAAAGTCTACAAACAATAAATGTTGGAGAGGGTGTGAAGAAAAGGGAATGGTCTTGCACTGTTGGTGGGTATGTAAATTGATACAGCCATTATGGAAGACAGTATGGAGATTCCTTAAAAAAAAAAAAAAAAAAACTAGAAATAAAGCCACCATATGACCCAGCAATCCCTCTCCTAGGCATATACCCTGAGGAAACAAAAATTGAAAGAGACACATGTATCCCATTGTTCACTGCAACACTATTTACAGTAGCTAGAACATGGAAGCAACCTAGATGTACACAGACAGATGAATGGATTGTGGCACATGTACATAATGGAATATTTAGTTCAGTTCAGTCACTCAGTCGTGTCCAACTCTTTGCGACCCCACGAATCACACAGCATGCCAGGCCTCCCTGTCCGTCACCAACTCCCGGAGTTCACTCAAACTCATGTCCATCGAGTTGGTGATGCCATCCAGCCGTCTCATTCTCTGTCGTTCCCTTCTCTTCCTGCCCTCCTCACCCCCTCCCAGCATCAGGATCTTTTCCAACGAGTCAACTCTTCACATGAGGTGGCCAAAGTATTGGAGTTTCAGTGTTAGCATCAGTCCTTCCAATGAACAACCAGGACTGATCTCCTTTAGGGATGGACTGGTTGGATCTCCTTGCAGTCCAAGGGACTCTCAAGAGTCTTCTCAACACCACAGTTCAAAAGCATCAATTCTTTGGTGCTCAGCTTTCTTCACAGTCCAACTCTCACATTCATACATGACCACTGGAAAAACCATAGCCTTGACTAGACAGACCTTTGTTGGCAAAGTAATGTCTCTGCTTTTGTATATGCTATCTAGGTTGATCATAACTTTCCTTCCAAGGAGTAAGCATCTTTTAATTTCATGGCTGCAATCACCATCTACAGTGATTTTGGAGCCCCAAAAAACAAAGTCTGATACTGTTTCCACTATTTCTCCATCTGTTTCCCATGAAGTGATGGGACCAGATGCCATGATCTTCGTTTTCTGAATGTTGAGCTTTAGGCCAACTTTTTCACTCTCCTCTTTCACTTTCTCAAGAGGCATTTTAGTTCTTCACTTTCCATAAAAAGGAATGCATTTGAGTCAGTTCTAATGAGGTGGATGAACCTAGAGCCTATTATACAGAGAGTGAAGTAAGTCATAAAGAAATGGAGAACAGACATAGGGACAGAAAACAACAAAATTCTGTAAAACAATTATCCTTCAATAAAAAAATAAATTAGTAAAAATAGTCATTTGTAACAAATGCTGCAGAGGGTGTGGAGAAAAGGACATCCTCATACATTATTGGTGGAAATGTAAGTTGATGCAGTCATTATGGAAAACAGTATGGAGCTTCCTTAAAAAGCTAAAAATAGAGTTGCATAAATGAGCTTATCTAAGAAATAGAAATGGACTCACCAACATAGAGACCCGTCTGTGGTTGCCAAGTGGGGAGAAGGGGAGGGATTGAGTGGGAGTTGGGGGTTAAGAGGCAAACTTAACAAATAGAATGGATAACAACAAGGTCCTACTGTATAGCGCAAAGAACTATATTCAATATCCTGTGATAAACCATAATGGAAATATATATATATATATATATATATATATATATATCTGCCATATGTTAATGTTAGTAGCTCAGTCTTGGCCAACTCTTTGCGACCCCATGGACTGTAGCCTGCCAGACTCATCTGTCCATGAATTCTCCAAGCAAGAATACGGGAGTGGGTTGCCATTATATATAGGCATATATACATGTTGCAAAGATTCGGACACAACTGAGTGACTCGTTCAGTTGTGTCCGACTCTTTGCAATCCCAGGGACTGCAGCCTGTCAGGCTTCTCTGTCCACAAGGATTCTCCAGGCCAGAATACTGGAGTAGGTTGCCATGCCCTCCTCCAGAGAATCTTCCCAACCCAGGGATCAAACCCAGGTCTCCCACATTGCAGGCAGATTCTTTACTGTCTGAACCACCGGAGAAGCCCAACAATACTGGAATGGGTATCCCTTTTCTAAGGGATCTTCCTGATACAGAAAACAAATCAGGGTCTCCTGCATTGCAGGCAGATTCTTTGCCAGCTGAGCTACCAGGGACACTTATATATATAAAGAATGAATCAGTTAGCTGTACAGCAGAAATTAATACAACATTGTAAATCAACTATACTTCAATACATTTTCTAAATGATAGTTGTTTTCATTTAAATTACATTATCTACCTTGAGTTTGAAGTATTTAGAACTTTGTTAAGGAATAATGGTACCCCTGAATAAAACTGACCTCAATATCCAAAAAAAACAAGGAAAAACTTGTTGGTAAATATTTTCATCAACAATGAAGACTTGTTTCTAATAAGAATATCTTTAAGTAATTCTACACACACTGGGAAAAAGAACAATTTGTGAAATTTACCAATAATTTTAGAATACATTAGGAAGGACTGAGGATTATAACCTTCATCAGCCTCATTACACAGTATGTCAAATTCTGGAGGCTTTGTCTATGTGGATTTTGCTTTAGAGCCTCGAAGAGTAAGAAACCTCCTTAACCCTTAATATTGACAGACTTTGGAGACATATGTTTAGGTTGCATAACCTAACAACCTACTGATCATGGTCAAGGAACTGTTTCAAAGTTCTTAAGCTAGGCATTTTCCTAGAATATTGGACATATTTATTTAGGGGATGGGTATAACATTAGACATGTAGAATATTTATCCAATACAGAGTAAGAAAAATCTACAATCTTGAGACAGATTGAAAAGGTGATTACATATAAACACTGAAAAATTAACCTAAAGGTCTTAAGTAAATACAATAGATAGTAGATGTCTTTGCAGGAGTTTTACAATCCAACGTGGACTTTAGGAAGTATAACTATATGCTGGGGTTAAATCTAAAATAACAGATCACAGATATGAAACTGGAAAAATAGCACCATATAGATCATCCTGGAGAGCAAGTATTCTGAAACAGAGTGGCTATTTTTAGCCAAATTGATAATAAGCCCTTGAGATACGAAGGGAAGGGAAGAGCCACATACAACAGGATTAGTAAACAGCAATTTCCCAGAACAGTCATCTTGCTTGTGTAGTTCTCAGAATAGAAAGAACTGCTATCATGTACCCATATCTTTAAGTCATCTTAAACCATACCTTCAAGTCAACATTAAGAAATATTCAACAAGTAATATTGTAATATTTTCAGGTTTGCATGTGTAAGCTAATGTGTGTATATTTAATATATTAGAATGTATTGATAGGTGATTGAGATATATTATTTTCATTTAAATTATTTGCATGTTATGCTTTGGGGAAGGCAGATTACTAAAGCTTAAAAAACTCCCAAAGTTAAGACTATCATTCTATATTAATGCATCCCTGATGTGCTAATTACTGAAACACTCTGAGCAGTTGTTTAAAATGTATGAGCAATTTAGAGTGTTAAATACAGAACAACAGCATCAAACTATGCATTTTCTTGCTATTATGTTAGAAGTCTCACATTCAACTTTTCTTTTATGTCATTATCTTCATTCCTCATCCATTCACTAACCCAGGAGTCATATGAAATATACCTCACAGTGTTGTTTTTAATTATCTTTCTTTCAGGGTGAAAACCAAGGCAGGGTTCAGCTTTGTGTTAATTAATGTATTGTGCCTTATTTATGTCTGCACCTCATATTTCTCAATTTTAATGACCTTCCGAAATACCCTTCTGAATTTCATTTAATTTTTTTTTGAAACTCATTTGAAAAACTTCTTTGATAACATTTAAAGTATGTGGTATCTTTGGAATTTATACAATTTCAGAACACTGAAGATTAAAATTTTCTGTAAAGAAGGAGAAAATATACCATATTTAAACTTAGTGCAGAAAGAAAATCATAAAGAATATGGTATCTTTCTAGATAAAGAATACCCACATGTAGCTAATTGACATTATGCAACTTTAATGGCTTTTTGGTATTCAACATTACAGTTTCAGTATTTTGTGCTGATTCACTTTTAAGGGTCAAAACTGAAAAAAAGCATTTTTTCCTAGAACTTTACCAAAATTATTCCCAGAGAAGAGGGGAAGGCAGGGTGCTGATCACATGGTCACCTCCGTTTAGTAATATTTCATTCAAGTAAAACCAGTCTGGCAGTCTTGAGGAGGAAGAGAAGGCAGAGAGGACATGATTTAAAAAGCAACCTACAGTCAAAGAAATGTGATGATACAGAAACAACAGACAGTTGCTGTACAGGTTTCTCATTGGCAGAATCAGTAGGACTTGGGAAGGAATGCAAGGAATTAGATTTATACAGGGTCTATATACACCACATAGAAGAAACAAGTCTTTTCTATTTTTTCCATGGCATCAGCTGGATGTCTATGAAACTGGTAAAGATATAAATAAATATTCAGCCTCCAGCTCATCCACCCATCTATCTAGTAGATGGTACAGTCACACCTGGGAGGTATTAAAGATCGGTTCCAGACCACAATATAGTGGATGTCACAGTAAAGTGAGCCACATAATTTTCTTGGTTTCCAGTGCGTACGTTATGTTTACACTCTACTGTAGCTTATTAAGTGTCCAACAGCATCATGCCCAAAAAATGTATGCATGTGTGCTAAGTCGCTTCAGTCATGTCCAACGCTTTACAACCCTACTCACCAGGCTCCTCTGTCCATGGGATTCTCTAGTCCAGAATACTGGAGTGGGCTGTCATGCCCATCTGTTAATTAAAACAAAACAAAACAAAACAAAACAAAAAAACGTTTGCTAAAATGTGCTACCCATCATCTGAGCCTTCAGTGAGTTACAATCTTTTTTGCTGGGGGAGGGTCTTGCCTCCACATTAACGGCTCCTGACTGACTGAGGTGATGATTGCTGAAGGCTAGGGTGACTGTAGCAATTTCTCAAAATAAGACAAGGAAGTGGCTTATTTTATTCATCTTATGAAGATCCTTTCACAAAGGATTTCTCTGTACTGTGGATTACTGTTTGATAGTATTTTACCCACAGTGGAACTTTCAAAATTGCAGTCAGTCCTCTTAAAACCTGCTGCTGCTTTATCAACTAAGTTTATGCAATATTCTAAATCCTTTGTTGTCATTTTGACAATTTTCATAGCATCATCACCCACAGTATTCATTTTAAGAAGCTACTTTTTCTACTCATCCATAAGAAACAATTCCTCAACCATTAAAGTTTTATCATGAGACTGCAGCAATGCAGTCATATCTTCACTTATTCTTCTGGTTTTCTTGTTATTTCCACCATATCTGCAGTTACTTCCTCCACTGAAGTCTTGAACTCCTCCAAGTCATCCATAACAGTTGGAATCAATTTTTTCCCAACAATTTTCTTAATGGCACTGAGAATGATAAACCCTTTCCAAAAGGTTTTCAATTTACTTTGCTGAGACCCATCAGCAGAATCACCGTCTATGGTAGGTAGAGTCTTACGAAATACATTTTCTAAATAATGAGACTTGCAAGTCAAAAATACCCCTTAATCCACGGGCTGCAAATGGATGTTGTGTTAGCTTGCATAAAATCAAATTGAATCTTAAAATATCTCCATCAGTGGTGTTGAGTGACCAGGTGCATTGTCAATGAACTGGAAGATTTTGAAAGAACCTTTTATTCGGAGCAGTAGGTGTCAACTGTAGGCTTCACATAATCAGTAAACCATGTTATAAAAAGAGGTGCTGTCATTCAGGCTTTGTTGTTCCATTCATAGGTCACAGGCAGAATAGTTCTGGCATAATTCTTCAGGGCCCTGGAATTTTTAGAATGTAAATGAGCACTGGCTTCAATTTCAAGTTATCAACTGCATTAGTCCCTAATAAGAGAGTCAGTCTGTCTTTTGAACTCTTGAAGCCAGACACTGACCTCTCCTCTCTATCTGTAAAAGTCCTAGATGGCATTTTCTTTCAATAGAATTCCGTTTCATCTACCTTGAAAGTCTGTTGTTCAGTATATTCACCTTCATTCTTTTTTTTATCTAGATCTGAATAATTTGCCATCGCTTCTATATCGGCACTTGCTGTTTCACTTTGTGCTTTTATGTTTTGAGGTGGCTTTTTCCCTTCAACCTCGTGAACCAACCTTTGCTGGCTTCAAGCTTTACTTCTGTGGCATCGTCATCTCTTTCAGGCTTCACAGAAGTGAAGAGAGCTAGCCTTGCTCTGGATAAGGCTTTGGCTGAGAGAATGTTGTGTCTGGTTTAATCTTCTATCCAGACCACCAAAACTCTCTCCATATCAGCAATAAGGCTCTTTTGCTTTCTTATCATTTGTGTGTCCACTGAAGTAGTACTTTTAGCTTCCTCCAATAACTTTTCCTTTGGAAATACAATGTAGGTAACCATTTGGTGCATGAGGCCTAGCTTTTAGGCTATCTCAGCTTTCAACATGCCTTCCTCACTGTTTGATCATTTTTATCCAAGTTGTTTCCTTTTACTAAACTAAATTTTTAAATTTTACTTTGAAACTGACAGATGTGTGAATTTTCCTTTCCATGAACACTTAGGGGCCATCATAGGGTTACTAACTGGCCTAATCTCAATACTACCATGTCACAGGAGTAGGGAGGCTCAAGGAAAGGGAGAGACATGAGGAATGCAGTTGGTGAAGCAGTCAGACCCACACAGTATCTACTATGTTCTCTGACTTATATAGGCACGGTTCACAGCACTCCAAAACAATTACAAGTCTGACTTCAAAGTTGACTGATCATGGATCACAATAACAAATATAATAATAATGAAAAAGTTTAAAATATTGGTAGAATTACCAAAACATGACATGGAGACATGAGTGAGCAAATGCTATTAGAAAAAAATAAATAAATAAATAGTGCCTACAGCCGTATAGGGTTGCAAGAAACTTTCAATTTGTAAAAAATGCAGTATCTGTAAAGTGAAGAAAGCAGAGCACAATAAAATGAGGTATGCCTATACTGACCTTCAGTAACAGAATAATTAGAGTAATGTATAAGATACATATGTGTTCTGCCTTCATGGAGTTTACAAGATAGTGGGAGATACGCAAATAGGCTACAAATAATTATGCAATTATTATCATGCTTCTTCTATAAAAGTGAAGTTCTAGAGGCCATGACAACTTTAACAGATCTCAAATCGGGTATGGGAGTCTCGGAAAAATAGTGTGGAATAATGGGTAAGAGCCTGAGCTCTGGAATTCAAGTCCTGAGTTTGGTTAACTTACTGGCCATGTGAGGCTTCCTTGGTGGCTCAAGCGGTAAAGAATCTGCCTGCAATGCTGAAGACCCAGGTTTGGTCCCTGGGTTGGGAATATCCCCTGGAGAAGGGAATATCTACTCACTCCAGTATTCTTGCCTGGAGAATTCCATGGACAGAGGAACCTGGTGGGCTACAGTCCTTGCAATCTCAAAGAGTTGGACATGACTGAGTGACTATTTTTCACTGGCCATGTGATGCTTAGATTTTAAATATTCTAAGCTTTAATGTACTCACTTTAAAATGACTATTACACTAGTTGCTACTTAACAAAGTTTCTGTAAAAATGAAAGGGACAACACTCTGAGGAAGTGGAGATGGAAGATGCAATTAGTAGAAAGCCCATGGAACTTTGGGGTGGTAATGCTATGCTCCCTAGGTTGCTAGTGAATCATAACTAATGACTGTCATGCTGACATATCACATATATTCTTTTGTGTTTATAAAATTCCTTATGCATAATCTTTAAAACAATTCTACAAAATTTAAAGACAGTAAAACATCTGAAAAATTTTACATGTTATCTCTGTGGTATAGGGTTACAGGAAACTTTTACTCTATTATTCATCTCTGAATAGTTTAGTTTCTGAAAATAAAGTACAATATCCATTTAAAAATGATTCAGAGATGAAAGAATGATAAGTAAAGAGGATACTAAGTGTAAAATCTCTGAAGATTCAAGTAAAAATCCTAAGTAAGGGGGCTCAGACAATGTGGGAAACTTGAAGAATATGGCTGATGGTCAGGAGCACAAGGAGTGGCCAACCCTGGGGCTGCAAAGCTGAGAGAGGGAAGGTCATGAGAGTTTTCTGGGCCAAGTCAAGGTTAGAGAAGGTAGTGTTTCAAGAAGAGAACAGACAGCTGTAAATAACTGCTAAATTGATTAGAATGTACTGACTGATAAGTGTTATCCAAAGAAGAGGTTCAGGTTTATAAAAATCTGTATAACCTCAATGGTTAAGTTTTTTTTTTTTTTTCTATGAAAGAACCCACTGGAAATTACTTAAAAAAATTTTTTTAAACATAATGATTGTTGAGTAAACTATGAAATCGTCATGTATTTAAAATTAACAAACTCTAGGAATAACTTTACCAAAGGCAGGGAAAAAATGAAAAACAAAACAAAACATACTTTAAACCAATATAAAGGTAAAAACAAAGAGGAGGATCAAGTGCTATATTATGGGAGGCCTAGCATGGTCACATCAGCTAGGGTGCTACCCAGACATCATTCATTTCACCTCTAAAGGCATGCCTGATAATCACCACTTTTGGCTAAAGGATAGAACTCAAATGATTCAGGGAGATGGGGCTGTGAGTGCCCGACTACAGGTACCAGTATGGACAGAGGCAGACACTGGATGAGTTAGTAATTTTCATTAAAAAGAAGAGCAGATTGTGCTTCTCAAGATACCCTACTAGGGTCTACTTCCGTTACTTCTCTATACGTGATTTTCTAAGTCACTCATGTGAAACTTTGCTCACTTGTAATATATTATGGTAGCAATCTTTATAAAGTACAGATCATGTTTGACAAAACAATATCCAGTAATACTTGAAATACATTTTTGTGTCCAGTAGGTACAAGATGTCTAATATACTTAACAATTAAAAATAATATTGAAAGATAACAGTCAGTATCTGTCTTTAGTTACTCATTCTCTTACTGATAGTTGGTGAATCATTCTGTAATGAGCAAGGTATAGATGATCATTCTGTGTGATTATGCTCTGGCCAACTGGCTTCTGTAAGAAATGATTTCTCATTACTCAAACTCAGTTTCTGTCAGACAGGGGTCACACATATATTTATTTATATATAAGGGAGCAAGAGCTTCAAATTTTCTGTGTGAGAAATTCTAAAACTGACTTTGAATTTCAGTGATAATCTAAAAAATTAAAATAGCTATCTATCTGATCATGTGAATTACTATTTTATAATTGGTACTACCAGAGGGTGCCTGTGCTATAAACAGTTTGAGTTTTTTACATGAAGTTGGTGCCACATAGTATTTTTGAGAATATTTAAATTTCAAAATTTTAAGATGGCATGGCAGGGTAGATAATTAAAGGCATAGATACTTGGAGCCAAGCCATTTGGGTTTGAATCCTGGAACCCCAATTTACATGCTATATGATATTGGGTAGGGTATTTACACTCTCTATGCCCCAGTTTTCTTGTTTGTAAAATAAGAATAATAATAACTGCTTTGTAGTCTTATTTGAAGATTAAATGAGTTAATTCTATGTGAAGCACTTAGAACAGTATCCAGCATGCAGAAAGCACATGATAAATGCTAGCTACCATTATTAGTGGGAACAATGTGGACTTAAATAAACAATAAATCTGTATCAAAATAAAAAGGCAAATTATATCAGTGTTGTAAAAACAAAAGTTTCATCATAGTTCAGGAAGAGAAGAAAGCAGAAATTGGTTGAAAAGTGCAGTAGTGGAAACATTTCACACACACAAACTGGTGCTGGGTAGTCTTTAGGAGGAAGGTGGAACTAAAGACGGAACGAGAGGCAGGAGACATGGGTGTACCTACAGCTGATTCTTGTTGATGTATGACAGAAAACCACAAAATTCTGTAAATAAATTATCCTTCAATTAAAAACAGATAATAAAGTGGCTTAAAAAATGAAAAAAAAAAAAAGACTGGGATGAGGTACAAGGGAGGTGTCTGAGTTGATGGTAATGTTCTACTTCTTGATCTGGATATTGTGTGGGTATGTTCATTTTGTAATAATTCAGAAAACTCGACATTTATGAGTTGTGCAATTTATTTATGTCTATTTCAATAAATAATTAAAGTGAAAATACAGAAGGGGCAGACTTCTGCCTCTGTTCCCACCCCACTCCCTACTCCCCCCCAACCCCGAGCCAAAAGTGATGGCTTGTTGGTCAGCCCTGCGTCGATGCTCTTCATGTTATGAAAGTGGTTTAGTTTAAAAAGAAAAGTCACCCCATTAGTGTTGCTGACTGAAAAGTTCTTAGCTTTGTAATTTTGCTTGGAGTTAATATACATTTAGATTTAATAATTATAGGTGAATTAAAAGTGTAAAAGGAGTTTGCAAATAGCTCTAAGCCTATCCACCTTTAAATAACATAAATTCTACTCAAGAGTGTGATTTATTTTTACTTTAAAAGGAGTCCTTACTTACTTATTTGCTTTTGTGTATTTGGGGAAAAAAGGGTTAAAAACAAACAAACAAAGAACAACAACAACAAAAAAAAGAAAACAAGAGGCAAAGAAAGTTCTGGAAAGAAATCTTAACTCTTTAGCATTTCTCATTTGCTTCCTGTTACTGAAAATTGTTTTTATTCTCCTTTTTTTTTTTTTCCAAAACTAATTTTTTTCTTATAGGGACTGATTGGAATGAACTTATCCTCATGATTCTTTCAGAAAGATAAAGCCAGAAAACTGTATTTTTGACCATGCTAAGTGATGCATCAGTTCAGTCCCAAAGTTGGGATTCCATGAAGCGTCAGTGGAATAGCCAGATTTTCCATTGTTTCAATTCAATATGTATCCATTCATAGAATAAATATATACGTGATGCCAAATAGATATCAGGTATTAGTCTAAGCAATGGAAAATCAGGAATGGTAATACATTCATATATTATACACTACAGTGGAAACTGTTATTAAAGAACCATTTTCAGAAACATAAAGATGGAGAAGCTCTATACAGTCAGCAAAAACAAGACGGGGAGCTGACTGTGGCTCAGATCATGAACTCCTCATTGCCAAATTCAGACTTAAATTGAAGAAAGTAGGGAAAACCACCAGACCATTCAGGTATGACCTAAATCAAATCCCTTATGATTATACAGTGGAAATGAGGAATAGATTTAAAGGACCAGATCTGATAGAGTGCCTGATGAACTATGGATGGAGATTCATGACATTGTACAGGAGACAGGGATCAAGACCATTCCCATGGAGAAGAAATGCAAAAAAGCAAAATGGCTGTCTGGAGAGGCCTTACAAATAGCTGTGAAGAGAAGAGAAGTGAAAAGCAAAGGAGAAAAGGAAAGATATAAGCATCTGAATGCAGAGTTCCAAAGAATAGCAAGGAGAGATAAGAAAGCCTTCCTCATCGATCAATGCAAAGAAATAGAGGAAAACAACAGAATGGGAAAGACTAGAGACCTCTCAAAGAAAATTAGAGATATCAAGGGAACATTTCATGCAAAGATGGGCTCGATCAAGGACAGAAATGGTATAGAGCTAACAGAAGCAGAAGATATTAAGAAGAGGTGGCAAGAATACACAGAAGAACTGTACAAAAAGGAGCTTCATGACCCAGATGATCATCATGGTGTGATCACTCACCTAGAGCCAGACATCCTGGAATGTGAAATCAAGTGGGCCTTAGAAAGCATCACTATGAACAAAGCTAGTGGAGGTGATGAAATTCCACTTGACTGTTTCAAATCCTGAAATATGATGCTGTGAAAGTGCTACACTCAATATGTCAGCAAATTTGGAAAACTCAGCAGTGGCCACAGGACTGAAAAAAAAAGGTCAGTTTTCATTCCAATCCTCAAGAAAGGCAATGCCAAAGAATGCTTAAACTATCGCACAATTGCACTCATCTCACATGCTAGTAAAGTAATGCTCAAAATTCTCCAACCCAGACTTCAGCAATATGGGAACCTGAACTTCCTGATGTTCAAGCTGGTTTTAGAAAAGGCAGAGGAACCAGAGATGAGAATACCAACATCTGCTGGATCATGGAAAAAGCAAGAGAGTTCCAGAAAAACATCTACTTCTGCTTTATTGACTATGCCAAAGCCTTTGACTGTGTGGATCACAATAAACTGTGGAAAACTCTGAAAGAGATGGGAATATCAGACCACCTGACCTGCCTCTTGAGAAATCTGTAAGCAGGTAAGGAAGCAACAGTTAGAACTGGGCATGGAACAACAGACTGGTTCCAAATAGGAAAAGGAGTATGTCAAGGCTGGATATTGTCACCCTGCTTATTTAACTTCTATGCAGAGTACATCATGAGAATGCTGTTCTGGATGAAGCACAAGCTGGAATCAAGATTGCTGGGAGAAATATCAATAACCTCAGATATGCAGATGACACCACCCTTATGGCAAAAAGTGAAGAGGAGCTAAAGACCCTCTTGATGAAAGTGAAAGAGGAGAGTGAAAAAGTTGGCTTAAAGCTCAACATTCAGAAAACGAAGATCATAGCATCTGGTCCCATCACTTCGTGGGAAACAGATGGGGAAACAGTGGAAACAGTGTCAGACTTTATTTTTCAGGGCTCCAAAATCACTGCAGATGGTGATTGCAGCCATGAAATTAAAAGACGCTTACTCCTTGGAAGGAAAGTTATGACCAACCTAGACAGTATATTCAAAAGCAGAGACATTACTTTGCCCACAAAGATCCGTCTAGTCAAGGCTATGGTTTTTCCTGTGGTCATATATGGATGTGAGAGTTGGACTGTGAAGAAGGCTGAGCGCCGAAGAATTGATGCTTTTGACCTGTGGTGTTGGAGAAGATTCTGGAGAGTCCCTTGGGCTGGAAGGAGATCCAATCAGTACATTCTGAAGGAGATCAGTCCTGGGTGTTCATTGGAAGGAATGATGCTAAAGCTGAAACTCCATTACTTTGGCCACCTCATGCAAAGAGCTGACTCATTGGAAAAGACTCTGATGCTAGGGGGCTTGGGGGCAGGAGGAGAAGGGGACGACAGAGGATGAGATGGTTGGATGGCATCACTGACTCGATGGACGTGAGTTTGAGTGAACTCCGAGAGTTGGTGATGGACACGGAGGCCTGGCATGCTGCAATTCATGGGGTCGCAAAGAATCAGACACAACTGAGTGACTGACCTGAAAGTCTGCTGTTGCTTTATCTACTTCCTGCCCACTGTAAGAACTGATTTATTAGTGTGTTAGCAGTAAAGAATCTATGTGCAATGCAAGAGATGCAGGATACATGGGCTCAGTCCCTGGGTCAGGAAGATATCCTGGAGAGGGAAATGGCAACCCACTCTAGAGTTCTTGCCAGGGAAATCCCATGGACAGATAAGCCTGTCCATGAGTCACAGAGTTGGACAGTCACAAAGAGTTTGAGCTACTGAGTATGAGCTACTGAGCACATACACACACTAGTTAGTTGTTCATGGCAACCCACTCCAGAGTTCTTGCCTGGAGAATCCCAGGGACAGGGGAGCCTGGTGGGCTGCCGTCTATGGGGTTGCACAGAGTCGAACATGACTGAAGTGACTTAGCAGCAGCAGCAGCATAACAAAATATTAGGTCTAACATAACAAGGTCACAGTTTAGTCAATCTGTATTTCTGAGTTTGTACAAACAGGTATGGGTTGATAAAGTGACATTTTTTTTTTCCCCCAAAGACACAGGTATTATAAAATACTGAATGAATATTCAGCAAAATGTGATTCATGGTTATTTATGTGTGGTGGGTCATATATGATTTTACTTTGTTCTTTCTGTAATTTGCTTAATAAAGAGACAGTAATTGTTTTTTTTAATCAGAGGGAAGCAGTAAATTATAAATTGCAGACCTTGAAGCAACCTAGATGTCCATTGGCAGATGAATGGATAAGGAAGCTGTGGTACATGTACACAATGGAATATTACTCAGACATTAGAAAGAATGCATTTGAATCAGTTCTAATGAGGTGGATGAAACGAGCCTATTATACAGAGTGAAGAAGTCAGAAAGAAAAACACCAATATAGTATGCTAATGCAAAAATATGGAATTTAGAAAGATGGTAATGATGACCCTATATGCGAGACAGCAAAAGAGACACAGAGGTAAAGAACATCTTTTAGACACTGGGGAGAAGGTGAGGATGGGATGATTTGAGAGAATAGCATTGAAACATGTATATTATCATATGTGAAACAGATCGCCAGTCCAGGTTTGATGCATGAGACAGGGTGGTCAGGGCTGGTGCATTGGGATGACCCTGAGGGATGGGATGAGGAGAGAGGTGGGAGAGGTGGTCAGGATGGGGAACACACGTACACCTATGGCTGATTCATGTCAACGTATGGCAAAAACCATGATAATATTGTAAAGTAATTATCCTCCAATTAAAATAAATAAATTTAAAAAATTGTAGACCTTGAAGCTAAGTTTTAAAATGTACTAATAGACCTGCTTGAATTTGCAGTGATCAATATCACAATATTGAAATAAAACCACAGAGAACCATCATTTCCTGATGGTTCATTCAGGATAAACACAAATAATAAATAATTTGTTAATCAACACATTTAAGCTTCAGAAAAACTTTCTTATATGGTATCTTGCACTGAAATTGGCTTGCTCAAAAATGAAAGTATTGATTATTTTTCATTCCTCTTCTCAAGGACATAGATCAAAAGTACAGGCTCAGAAGAAAGATGATATTGAAATAGAAAGTGCTGAAGAACACAATTAAAACTTTAAGTATTGTGGATAGGAGAACATGTAATACAGAAATGGTTTCCCTGCTAAATGACCCAGAACTTTCTATAGCAGGGCATGAAAAAGTGATGGTGTTTTTATTTATTGAGAATGACATTATTTTAGTTTGTAGACATCCACAGTCCTCTATGAAGTAAATCAGAATGTCTAGTTTTTTTAAATGTACATTTATCACTCAATATTAAAATAAAGCATACAATTTCTAATTCAGATAAATGCAGATATTGAAAGAATTAATTTAAAATCTTTAGACCTCCAATTAATAATTCCTCATTTATAAAAACTTCTAACTTCTAAATTACATTGTATTAGAGCTGAAAATAGTCTTTGGATTCATCAATTAAAATTTCTTCATTTTTGAGATAAGGATAATGATGATAGAGAAATTAGTTGATTCAATCAAAGTCATCTTAATGGCCAAAGACAGAGTCCATTTCTGAATCTTATTCTAGTCTTCTCCTGGTAGCTTTCTGTTAATCTTGTCTAAAATGATTCTTATTCATTCAAACAACCTCTTAAAATATACCATTTCAATGGCTTACTTTTTACAAGTATTTTTACCCTTTGATTTTCTTTTTGTTTATTTATAATCTAAAGTCATCCTTATCATGACCTCATTTAGCTCTCCTGAAAGCAACTCAAGGTTCCAAGTAAGCTACCGAGTAAGTATGTCAGAATTCACAGATGGGAGACACATGAAGTCATTTCTAAGAGGAGACATGAGGTCACCTTAGGAAATGGCTTAATGCTGTAGTAGAAAAGGACTTTCCAACAGTATTGTAAAGCAAAACAAACTAAAAAATAAAAATTAATTAAAAAAAAAAAAGAAAAGGACTTTCCTGCATGTCTAAATTTATTTAGACATAATATTTCTCTAATTCAATAAGAGTAGTTTCTGGTAACAAGTAATTTTTTTTAGCATTAGCCAGGTACCTCAAAACTAATTAGTAAAATCAATATAAAAATTTTCTTGGACCATACCTTCAGGATAGCTAGTATGTTACTTAAGAAAGAAAATCTCCAATTATAAAATGAGTAGTATACAAGATAAGATACAACAAAGGCTACATGAATATATTCTAGAGACACAGTGTATACTAAGAAGATGTGTTGTTATGGATGGTCCTAAGGAAATGAAGGAATTATTGGGAATGCTTCTGTGATAAAACTGGAGCTGAGTGGTGCAGGGGGACTGGAAGATTTTCAATGTGGAAATATTACTTTAGCAAGAAAATAGAAGCAAAGGTAGGTGGGCAGTGATAGAAGTGCCTGGTGGGAGTGGCATTTCAGATGTATTAGGGCAAGTTAAATGACATCAGAGTGGAAACTTAAGCGATGTATAAGAGAGGCTAAATGAGGTCATTCAGGGAGGATTGTACCAGGACCTGGCTCACAGAGCAGAAAGAAAGGGACATCACTGAATATCAGGAGAAAGGGTAATTAGATAGGAAATAAAAATAGATGGATTTACTCAAACCTTAATAATGATTTATTGTCACTCATCCAGTCAGGGAAGATAAAACAGAGCAGAACAGAACAATAAAACAGATGTCTCATGCTAAAATAAGAATCATTCAGCTCACTGAATCTTAGCCTTTTCTTTTTTCTAATCAGTTGAGATTGATAATCTAACACAGTGGAACAAAAACAGTTTAACTATTGTTCTCTGACATTACTGTCCACATTATAAACTAGTTTTAATAGAAGAAACCAACCAGGTCAAGGAAGCTGAGACAGAAAACAGGAAAGTGCTTGCATCTGGATAGCAAGAAGAGTTTAGTGTATAGCAGGGCAACGATTATGCCTTCTGATGGGCATAAAAACAATCTTAGAGAATTTGCTGTCATTCCATATACTCCTCTTTTATAGCAGAGGATTTAAGCACTAAAATAGTAAAAGCAATCTTCCCATTTCAAAACCCAAACTTAAATACATGTTGGCTTTCTTCTTTAGCTTGGGTTTAAAACCCAAATAATCCAAAGAGGTTAACTTCTCTGCCAACCAGGGAAGTGAATATAACAGTCAATTTTTAATCCTGAGTTTTTGCTAATATTACCAAAATAATAATTTTCATCAACCAGAATTAGTGAATGCAAACTATTCCCTATTTCAGTGCCAGAGGCAATATTACCAGCCTTGGCTAGTCATGTTACAAATGAGTGTCATGGTTTGGTCTTAGGAAGTAATCAGAGAGAGAGAGAGATACTATGGATGATATTCAGCAAATCTCACTCTACAAGAGATGCAAATCAGTTTACATCTTAGGAGAGGTTAGTGAAGTGAGTGTACGTGGCTCTGTCGTGTTAACTCTTTGCAACCCCATGGACTGCAGCATGCCAGGCTCCTCTGTCCACAGAATTCCCCAGGCAAGAATACTGGAGTGGGTTACCATTTCCTTCTCCATAGGAGAGGTTGGGAAGAGATTTATTTAAAAGTCAGAACAAAGCATCACATCTTAAATGAGTGTTCTCTAGTCTTCTCCCTTGAAATACCTCCTTAAGTTCCTTCTGCAATTCTTTATTTTCTTCCACATTCCACCTCTTCTTAAATGCTCTGGTCCCTTATAGGTCCAAACCACTTTCACAGACTGCCTAGCTAGTGTTAGTTAGTGTTAGTGTTAGTCACTCAGTTGTGTCCGACTCTTTGAGGCCCCACGAACTGAGAAGCTCCTCTTCCATGGGATTCTCCAGGTAAGTACTCTTCTAGCTAGGCCCAGTACAAATTCTTGAGGATCATTAACCTGCCTGGTATACAAGCTATCTCAGATGAAGTTCCAACCTCTGCTTCATTAGAGACGAAAGTTTCCAGTAAAGCCCATTTTCAGCATGGGGAAAGTTGTTTGTTTTTTGAGAAGAAAGCATTTTTATCAGAGTAGTTTAGCCATTTGCTGTCCCCAAGATTCCATGACTAGATTATCAAGGTCAATATGAGCACGGAAAATCCAAAAACATAATATTCAATCATCTTCCCCCAATAATTAAATGCCCACGAAGAAGAACATGGCTGATAACAACTTCAGCCTTGAAATTCACCCTGACTGATTAACTCTGGTCCATTTTCAGACAGTACTGCCTTCATTTTCTACTTCCTCATTTTCAAATCCTTGATGCTTTGCATTGCTATGCAGTTATAGAGAAAAAGATGTGCTTAGTATCAGTGGGGGATACTACTGCTTAATACCAGCTGGGGCTGCTTACACTGCCTCATTCTAGGTCACAGCGACTCTCAAGAAGTGATTGCTGAATTTTCAGGATGGCCATGAGACAGATAGTAGTTAAACACAGCTATTGTTGTCGTCGAGTCACAAAGTCGTGCCCGACTCTGTGTACCCCATGGACTGTAGCCCATCAGGCTCCTCTGTCCATGGGATTCTCCAGGCAAGAATCCTGGGGTGGGTTTCCATTTCCTGCTCCAGGGGATCTTCCTCACCCAAGGATTGAACTCAGGTCTCATGCTTGGCAAGCGGATTCTTCACCACTAAGTCATCACAGAAGCCCAAGCACAGATTCCTGAATATTAAATTACATAATTTAGAATTTAATAAACTATAGGAAAAACAAAGGACACAAATATCAGAACACTCAATTTCTAATTATTTTATAACATTTAATCATCTATACTCTTGAGGTTATTTATATTACGTTATCTGTATAGCAGAAATACCCCATAAGGTATATTACTGTGTATGTCTTCACAACTCTGAGTAGAGTGATATCACATTGGTGATGAAGGATCAGCCACATTGGATGTATTTATCACAAAAATTGGCAAACACTACAAGTTAGAGCACCCTTCCTCACCAGAAAACCGCTTGTGAAACATTTAGTAGCATGCCACTAGTTAAGAACCCTAGAGAATTCTTGCCTAGAGAATCCCAGGGATGGGGGAGCCTGGTGGGCTGCCGTCTATGGGGTCGCACAGAGTCAGACACGACTGAAGCAACTTAGCAGCAGCAGTTAAGAACCCACTATTTTGAGGGCTGAACCATTGGACAGAATAAATACTATGTTAGTTTAATACTCAGCTTTTTTTTTGCATGATAATCACCAGACTGATTTTCTCTTAGAAGTATACATTCAGAAGATGGGTTTCTAAGTAAAATGGCCCAAGAGCCTTTCAAGTAAATATAAACCACTTGTGTGCAATCAGAATTACTTTAATCAAGGGTTTCCTCAAGAAATTTTTAATTACAGCACATTTCATTGCACAGGGGAACAATTAAATAGCAAATTTACTGGTGATGGTTTACCTTATATAGGACTAATATTAAAATGTTGAAAATGAAATAAAAACTCATTAAGCAATTAGGTTTATACTTCCTACCAAGCTATCTCATTGCATTAGGTAGGGTACAGGACTATCTCTCTTTAGGACACTCAATTTAAAGTGAATTCACAAATTTTCCAGTGGAGCTACGCTTACCAAGCAATCAAAGGCAATATACCCTTTTACTGTTATGAATGTTGAACATGATACAAGTATTTTTCAGGTAGTTATCTGCTTCTGTGTTACCTCTTTACTAACTTCTCCTGCCCTGTTCTGTTTTTCTTTTCTTTTTTGTCTTTGCTGTCTTCATTATATCAATATTAATTTAAAACTTTGCATCAACCTAACTTAATAACATTGGAAAAGGCAATGGCACCCCACTCCAGTACTCTTGCCTGGAAAATCCCATGGACGGAGGAGCCTGGTAGGCTGCAGTCCATGGGGTCGCGAAGAGTTGGACACGAGTGAGAGACTTCACTTTCACTTTTCACTTTCATGCATTGGAGAAGGAAATGGCAACCCACTCTAGTGTTCTTGCCTGGAGAACCCAGGGACAGGGGAGGCTGGTGAGCTGCCGTTTACGGGGTCGCACAGAGTCAGACACGACTGAAGCGACTTAGCAGCAACGTGATAACATGCTGCATTTCCCTGTTATTCACCAGGTGTGTAAAAGTGCCTTATCTCCCAGAGTTTTATAAACTGCTATAGTGCAAAGAGTTCAGAGAGAGTCAGAAAGATTTGAAATGAATCCCTTCTCTGCCACTTAATAGCAGTGTAACTTTTGAGTCTTGATTTTCTTATCTATAAAACGGGCATATCACCTGCTCCCTTGACAGAGTCATAAATCCTAGTAATAATGGAATAATACTCAACAACTTCCCCAGTCTGGCACAGTTCATTTCACATAAACAGTATCTATTATTCTACTTCTATGATACTAAATACTGAAGACAATACTTAGTTACTGTATTATATTTAATTATTACAGTTATTCAGGCTTATCTATTATTCAGTAGCACTGAAATCTTAAAAGAAAATTTGCCTCTGAAAAGACAAAGATGATACCTAGTATAAGTAAATTCAATTGAAGAGCTACGCAAGGATCGTTAAATCTGCCTGTATTGTTTCCAATTAAAATGTATTTAGTGCAATGGCACCCCACTCCAGTACTCTTGCCTGGAAAATCCCATGGACAGAGGAGCCTGGTGGGCTGCAGTCCATGGGGTCGCTGAGGGTCAGACACGACTGAGAGACTTCACTTTCACTTTTCACTTTCATGCATTGGAGAAGGAAATGGCAACCCACTCCAATGTTCTTGTCTGGAGAATCTCAGGGACGAAGGAGCCTAGTGGGCTGCCGTCTATGGGGTCGCACAGAGTTGGACACGACTGATGCGGCTTAGCAGTAGCAGTGTTTTTAGAGCCTTATTAACTCAAGTAAACAGTGGTACTTATCTATTATGCATTTCTCCAGGGTTGTGACATGAATAATTTAATGTAAAACTAAATGGGTTCTTCTATATTATAGAGAAATGAACATTCCAACATCCCTTTCAGATAAAAATATCTGAAGAGGATGGAGAGGATAAGCATAGCTATCTTATGTATAATCAGGTGCTCTACGAATAATCACCATCTATACTGGCTTCCCTGGTGGCTCAGAAGGTAAAGAATCTGCCTGCAATGCAGGAGACCCAGGTTTAATCCCTGAGTTAGAAAAATCACTGGAGAAGGGAATGACTACCCACTCCAATATTCTTGCCTGGGGAATTCCTTAGACAGAGGGGCCTGGCAGGCTACAGTTCAAGGGGTCACAAAGAGTCAAACATGACTGAGTGGCTAATATTTTCAGGACTTTTTTTTTTTTAACATAATCCAACAGAGGGAAGTGCAGGAGAGGAGAAATCTGTCTTTAAATAGTAGAATTTGGTCTATATTATTCTCTCAAATAATTGGCATTTTAGTCACGCTTTTATTCAGGGAGAGGAAACTTTCACAGGATGGATGACAGAGATGGACTACTACATCAAAGCAATAACAACAGATTCTAAATCTCTCTAAACATCAAATGTGAGATTAACTAAACATACATCTTAACATAATAGAAAGCATGCTAATATGCCAAAATTATAGAAAAGGTGAAGTGGAGGTTTCCTCTGGATTATTTTGAGTTATTTCATTTTCCTAGGACCATTGTTAGTAACTGTCTTTCTACACCATTGCTATTTATTTTTTCAGCTTTATATGCTGTCTTTTGTCACTCCAGGGCTTCCCAGCTGGCACTAGTGGTAAAGAACCCGCCTGCCAACGCAGGAGACCTAAGAGATGCAGGTTCAGTCCCTGGGTTGGGAGGATCTCCTGGAGGAGGGTGTGGAAATCGACTCCAGTATTCTTTCCTGGAGCATTCTACTGACAGAGGAGCCTGGAGGGCTATGTTCCATGGGGTCCAAAGAGTTGGACATGATTGAAGAGACTTAGCGCATACATCACTCTAGGCCAGTAGTTAACTTTTTCTAATCTGTGGAGACCTTAGTTTGAATAAACTTTTATCTCTAAGCTTAATTTGAAAACAGGCTAAAAGGCATTATTCATCAGGTGAGGTCAGAGTTCTGTCCCCACTTTGTTGAGATTTTATCTACATGGCTCTCACTAATACAATGAAAGTTTTTACAGTAGCAAACTATGTAATACTATGTTCCTCAAAAAATAATAAATATTTCATATGTAACTCTATATAACTCAACTAAGCACGTTCTGCCTGGTTAAGTCATACCTACACACAAAAACAAACAAAGATTATACTTGGCACATATGTTTGAGGTCCATCCTAAAATTCCACTGCAATAAGGCTAAAAACTGTACCTTGGTTATACATTTTCTTTACACACCTTCAATTAAATAACAAACCAAGATGACTGATAAAACTTGAAACCTGCCTTCAAAAAATACCTTTTAACAGATAAACCTCACATTTTTTCAAGTCAAATATCACTACTCTATGACTTACAACCAATTAATTTTTAAAAATGACAGTTATCTGAAGGCATGTGCAACAATCTGGTCTTTGAGGAAGACATGAAATACCAACATTCCTGAGATGGTTAGGACAGGATCATAATCTCAGTTGCTTCAAAGAAAACCTGTACTGTTTTTCTCCGGTGATTTCTATGACTGCTGGTCTATTGGAATCATGAAATAACCCATTGTGTTTAGTTTTGAAAATATGATAGCTTGCAGCTACTCATTATTAACACCACGACACTGGCGTTGTCTAAGGAGGATTAATCCTGACATGAACATTAGATTTTTGTAATCAAAGCTACATCATGACTACAATGAACCTCATTGGATCTCAGAATTGTGGATCTCAGAATTCATGTAGGACTTCTATAAACAAAATCTCCTAGTGAACATAAACACACATACTCACTTATATACCCAAGACACACATGTCTTTGTATCTGAAATATCATTTAAAGTGACTACTTTAATAAAAATATAGTATACCAAATTTGGAAAAAGACTATGTGACATCAAGGAACAGACTGTTTGCTTCTTCACTGTTTTACTGAAAAATCCAGTAGGTACAAGGGAGTCTCCAGATAATTTAATTTTTTTCCCCTTTATCGATATTTTAGACTATATGTTGGTACAGTACTCTTAAGGACAAAAGCAGTACCTGAAGTGAGATGGCAAAGGTTGGAAAAAGTTAATATTTGTATTTTATTTTCAATCATTGGAAAGTAAAACAAATATTGGTGTTCAAGAATTAGGGGCCACATGGGAGAATTTGGAAGCCACTTCAAAAATAAATGTAATCCAATAAAAGTGAACACTGTAAAGTCGTCAGCACACTGCAAGTAATCCAGCAAATGAAAACGTGTATGTCACAGAGATCCTGATAAGGAAAAAAATGCCAAAGTTTCAAACCAAAATTTTTAAATAATCCAGAGAAATGAACTAAATAAGTAAATGAAATAAAATGCATGCTCATTTATTTTGTTTAATGTATGAAAAACTTAAGTGGTCAGATTTAAATTATATCTAGGTAACCCTGGAGGAGGAAAAGGCAATCCACTCCAGTATTCATACTCAGACAATCCCGTGGACAGAGGAGCCTGGGGGGTTATAGTCCATGGGGTTGCAGACAGCAGGACATGACTGAGCAGGACACACATGCAGCTTAGGTAAGAATGCCAAATAGTTTCCAAGTAGGCCGAGAAAGTGGGGAAACGATGTTTTTGAAGGAAAGGACTCAAAATAGTTTACCCACATAGATCATTTGATAATGGCCTCTTACTTGTTTAAAACTGCCCATTGAAACACATTGCAAAAAATCCCTTAGCTTGACTGTGATTCTTCATCTCAAAGGAGCTCCTGGGTAAATTGACTACTGAAAAATGACCACATTCAGCACATATGCATCTGGATATGGATATATCTTAATATAATACCTTGATATAGCTTAAAGATAAAAAGTTATAAAGGAAAAGAAGTCACTACATTTTCAAGGGGGATATGGTAAGGTTAAATCAGTGGTTTCCAACTCTAGCATGAGATTGTTTTTTCTCCAGATGAGCTCTCATCAGAACACCATACATTCAGGAAGTATTACAAATCAGTCGGGTAACACTAAAGAATTATTCCATGTTTAAACAGCATCAGATCAGTGGGAGGTCATTTTCAGTGTGTAATGTATTATGACATGGGTGCATACAACCAATTGCAAATCAGAATAGTTAAGGAAGAGAAGAGGCTTCCCTGGTGGCTCAGAGGTTAAAGCATCTGCCTCCAATGCGGGAGACCCGGGTTCGATCCCTGGGTCGGGAAGATCCTCTGGAGAAGGAAATGGCAATCCACTCCAGTATTCTTGCCTGGAGAATCCCATGGATGGAGAAGCCTAGTAGGTTACAGTCCACGGGGTCGCAAAGAGTCGGACACGACTGAGCGACTTCACCTTCAAGGAAGAGAAGAAACACTGAAGGCAAGAGGTAGAAGGTTGAGTAGGTATTGGCAATATGATGTCTCTTACAAAAAATGTCGACAGAGAGGCAGGAGGCTGTTGATCATGTGGGTCATAACACACAACATAAGACCTTATTAAAAAAAAGATGACATTTCTGAGTTAATGAGTGAAAAGAATAAGGACAACTTCCAAATTTATGAAACACATGTGGCAGTAAATGCTGAACATAATATTAAACTTTTCTCATGTTAACGAATATGGAAAGTAGAAAGACTGGCTGTTATCTCAGAGGAGATTACAGATAATAAGGAGTCAATTAAGATATTATGGATAGAAGGAACTGTATTGTATTGCTGCCAATTTTGAATGGTACAGTGATTTCATAATAAAGCCTATGAGGATTAATGTGAGAGTATTTTCAAAGTCCCTTAGAGAAAAGTGTTATACAAGCATAACATCTAGCTATTAACAAGTGTCTACATATTTTAATAATATAAACTCTCATTCTGAAAACATTTGAGGAACTATGTTAACAATCTCCACTTTAATTCACATACTTGTCAGTAATTTACATAGTATATTATTAAGAACTCTCATCAGCACATCAGAACTTGAGAAATAGTGAACAGACTTCTATTATAGTTTGGAGGCTGGGCTTCCACAACTAATATTAAAAAGGCATCTGATATGATTGAGAAAGCTATCTAGAACAGGTAATTGTTACGATAACACAGAACTCAAATTTCTTTCTCCACCCTAGTAATTCAACTTTTAATAGGGTTATTTCACTCTGGCAAAGAGGCAGTGAACTTTCACAGATCTCTGCAGTATTGAACACAACCCTTGGAGAGTGTGTGTATGTGTACTTGATATTCACATAAGTCTGAACTCTCATGATTCTTTAAGCTTCTTACTTAGCAATCTGGTGCATAGTCTTTGGGAATGAGTATGTATCATCAGAGGCTATATGATAGGTTCTTGCTCTTTCAAGGAATTTGCTTCCCGGGAATGGAGGACAGGTTATGACAAAATTTACAAGAGGAGGTCGGGAAGTAGAAGCACTCCTCATAGTCAAGAGACTGCCCCAGCGCAACTCTCATCTGACTTAGAATTAAAACACACACACACACACACACACACACACACACACAAAACTGAAATTCTTAAAGTATTATTTTCTCAATCAGTGGAAATTTTTACTAAATCTAGATATCCTTACTTTGCAGTGTTTTTGGATATTAACGATAATAGGGAATAAAATCCAAAAGAATTTCATTGTTTTCCCAAAGGAAGAAAATTCTGACACCATTGCTTGTGTAATTTATATAAGTCTATTTTTCTGCTATCAAGTAGAGTATTTTATGTCTGTATTCAATAATAAACAGTTATTGGATTTTGGAAGGGTGGAAGTTTCATCAGTACATAATAGTTTTCAAATTTCAAATTGAAATTCACTGTTCATCACAATACTATAAAAATCAAATTGGCTTTTGGAAAATGATAGGAAGCCAATTCACTTTATCTTGAAAACTGATACCCCTTTTCCTTCCACTTCCCATTGCCTTCCACTTCCATTTAATTCTGAAGGGGTATGTAAGTGAAAGGGAAATGAAATAAACAAACAACATGACCTAGGACACCAAGAAAAGATAAATATCTATTTCCACTTAAGTAATGGTGGTACCTCACAATTATGATCAGTCTTTGAGGTTGGTATCTGCCTCTGCAGTAGGATACTAAGAATAGTAGGAAAAAGCCCAGATTGATAATTCTTCATGTATTTCCTTTCTTTTTTTAAAAAACAGCATATTAATAAGACTTGGAAAGATTAATTTACATGCAGTGAAAATAAAAAAGAGGAAGATTGTCATTATCCAATGAAACGAAAACTAATCTTCAATGATCCGGAGAAAAGAATCAGAAGCAGGAGGAGTAATTAAAAATGAGATTTAGTGCTTACAAGTTACATGGCTTTTTATCCATAATCTTAAGTGCTAGAGTACATATCATTTTAAGAAAAAGGAATTAATTTTACAGGATAAAACTCTCTTTCTTTCATTGATAGCTGTAGTATTCCATTCATATGTGTGAAAAACTGTCTTCTTTTAGGAATTAAATGTTTTATGCATCTGAAGTAAAAATAGAAGAGTAACAGGCTTAACAATAAGGAGAGGGAATTAGAGAAAAAATGAGCCAGAGGCTGTGATTTTCTAGTTTACTTACCCCAAGTGTCTGAGCTTTGAATCTAATTTGTAAGTGATATTGACTACTAGAGAGTAATAGGGTGGCCTTTTATATAGTTAAAGGAGCCTCTTGATGAGAGTGAAGGGGAAGAATGAAAAAGTCAAATAAGTATTAAGACCAAATACTAAAAAAAAAAAAAAAAAAACTTAAGATCATGGCATCTGGCCCCACTACTGCATGGAAAATAGAAGGGGAAAAGGTGGAAGTGGTGACAGATTTCCTCTTCTTAGTCTCCAAAATCACTGCAGACGGTGACTGGAGTCATGAAATTAGAAGACAATTGTTTCTTGGCATGGAAGCGATGACAAACCTAGATAGTGTGTTGAAAAGCAGAGACTTTACTGACAAAGGTCCATATAGTCAAGGCTATGGTCTTCCTGGTGGTTACATACGGTTGTGAGACCTGGACCATAAAGAAGGAAAAACGCCAAAGAATTGATGCCTTCGAACCGTGGTGCTGGAGAAGACAACTGAAAGTCCTTGGACAGTAGAGTCAAACCAATCAATCTTAAGGGAGAACAACCCTGAATGTTCACTGGAAGGACTGATGCTGAAACTCCAGTATTTTGGTCATCTGATGCGAACAGATAACTGATTGGAAAAGTCCCTGATGTTGGGAAAGACTGAGGGCAGGGGGACAAGAGGGCATCAGAGGTGAGCTGGCTGGATTATATCACTGATGCAATGACCATGAACTTGGGCAGACTCCAGGAGATGGTGAGGGACAGGGAGGCCTGGCGTGCTGCAGTCCAGAGGCTCACAAAAAATTGACATGACTGGGTGACTGAACAACAACAATAGGGTGGCATTCATTTCAAGAAACCGATAATCTTACACTCAAACTGTTAATAATCTACCCCAGGAAAATTAACACTTCGTTTTCATGTTCAGAAATTGACTCAAATAAGATGAAGCTATTTTTCTTAGATAGAAAATCAGAGATTAGAGAAAAGTAGAAACATAGGAATATAAGGTGAGGCAGTTGAGGTAAACCAATACCTCTTCCTATCCTCATTCTCAAAGAAAATTTTTGGTTAAAAAGATATAGTAAACTGCATCAGGTATGCATTCAGTAATCCACAACTGACTAAGTGATGAAATCTATTCTTAGTTCAGATTGTATCTCTTCAAACATTCATATTTTAAATTTACAACACTTGAGATCTACTTGAAATCTGATAGCCTCTGTTTTACTTGCTTTTAATTCAGTAAAGGTTAACTCACACTCAATAATCACCTCTAATAACTAGAAAAAATGTCCTTTTCTCCTGTTTCTGGTGAATGGTTTTCTCTCTCTCAAAATTTCAAAATGAAATAAAAGGTCTTCCTTTGCACAAAACAGAAAGAGCCATTCAATTCTACAGCTCTAAGACTGTGTATCTCTTCCCACTGCCCTCCTCTTAAGGAGAATGCAAGTGAAAGGTAAAGGAAAGAAAAAAGCATGACCTTAGGAAAGCAAGAGAAGTGTTAGTCGCTCAGTCGGTTCGACTCTCTGTGACCCCATGGACTGCAGCCCGCCAGACTCCTCTGTTCGTGGAATTCTCCAGTCAAGAATACTGGAGTGGGTTGCCATTTCCTTCTCCAACCAAGAGAAGATATATACATATATATTTCCATTAAAGGTAAGAGTGATACCTTGTAGCTATGACCAGTCTTTCAAGCTGGCATCCACCTCTATGGTATGATACTAAGGATGGTAGAAAAAAAACTAAACTTGATAAATCTTCATGTATTTACTTCCTCTTTCAAAAAAAAAAAAAAAAAACTTGAGAATTCCCAGTGAATATGTAAATATATCCCCTAGCTGGAGTGAGTGCTGTGATGGTGGAGTGGGAACTGGTGAATTTTGGGGACACAGATATGGAGGTACAACATCTCCTAGGGCCTCAGCCAAGAGAAAGAGAAAAGACATCTTAAATATCACTCTAGGAAAACACCAAAAGTAAACACATTCAACCATTTACAGTTTTGCTGTGGAGTCATGAGATGCTACTCAGAATCCTTGCTCATGCTGCAAACTGACCAACCTTGTAAGTAGAAAGTTGAAGAGCAAGCTCCACAGGTCAGCTTCTTGCTTTCCTTTCAGGAATTAAATTTCTACTCTTTAAAGATCATAATGTGAAATGCACACTTTTGGTGTGCATGGGAAAGAGAAAGAGGCTGAATAAAATGTGGAACTGCCATCCCCTGCTCTACCAGACAACCACTCCAGAAATCTACATGTAAAAATGTAAATGCTTGCAAGAAGCCTCTTCTTTTAAAAAAATCCATTACTTTCTGACTGTCAGCATATTTGAAAAATAAAGATCCTTTCCAATTTCTTTGAAGCTAACAGAATCTGTTTCTTAGTGATTGTGTCAGAGGTTTCAAAACTGTTGCTCTCAGTTTTTTCCTTAACATTTAAGAATCTGTTTCGTTTTTGAGTCTGTCAAAGACTTTTTAACAAATTGGAATATTGTTGCTCATTCAGTTAGATTTTTTTTTCCTGGATGAACACGATACAACAAATCTGTTTTGGTGTGTCTAAAATCAGAGTTTTGGCTTATTAAAATAGTTAAATATTGGTTGCTCTTTTTAAGGTTTTGGGGTTTCTTTTGAAACTGAATTATTTTTGTTTTTGCCCTCTGTGTCAGGGCATTGGTTTTATAACTAAGTGGACCAACAATTTTCTCCATAATCAGATGCTCAGTTAATAAGAAATGACAAGCATATTACACTCCTGGCTCTTTCAGAATTACCACAGTATAGTCAATGAATTGTTACTAAGGACACTGTCAAAATGTAATGGTTTTAAGGACTCACTGGGGAACAGCAAAAAAAAAAAAAAAGACATTTTGAATATTATCAGATATAAATGATTAGGATGCATTCATTCTTGTGGTTTAGATTTTATTTATGTTTTATCTAATGTAAAGTCTGAAAAAAATTTTTCCATGAAACACGCACAATGAAAATGCTGCTAGTAAGATTATCACTGATGAGTTACCAGGAGAATTATTATATTTAGCAAATGTATAAATATATTTATTTTTTGTAATGATCTACTTTATATGCTAGAAATGCTTAATAAGTTCTTATATACTATTTCTAAAAATTACCCTGATTAAAATCAGTTTACATAGTATTTTAATCTCTTTTAAGTAACTTTACTATTTTCAGCACCAAAATGTCCAGAAAAAGATGATATTGATGGAAGAAGCCAGCTATGCTTGTTTCTGTCAGAAATGGCTATTTTGGGCACACATAACCTTTTCTTCAAAATTATAATCTCATAATCCCTCAGAATACCTCTAAAAGTCAGTACCCAGACAATTTAAAAAGAAATTTAAGGGTTAGAGTTTAATCTCTTAAACATTTAAGATCAAATTGAAGATTCTATCTAGATGCTCATCAGCATTGTATAATTCAAACAATTTCAGTTACCAAAGGACATTAAAAGGAGATAAAATATTATTTTAAATTGTTAAGTCGTTTTAAAGACAAACAGGAAGAGAGAAACATCCGCCTGGATGAATCACAGACAACATTCAATATATTATCATCATCATTGTTATTACTGATTTTGATAAGCATAATATTCACAGCACTCAGACAAAGTAAGACTTCCATCATTATCTCCTTTCTTCCTGCTGGAGTACTTAATTCTGAGGCCATTACACTATATTATGCATAGATTAGCCACAATAGTAAAGTAAGTTATATGATACCAATTTGTTCTGTCAAATAAATGACCCACCATCAGGTAGAGACATCTGGTTCCTACCTCGAATATAATGTGTTATCACTTTAGTGCAATCAATGAAATATTGTGCCTCAAATGATATTACTCATCATTTACTGGAATTGCTTTAAAATAGTCTAAAAATAATTGTAACAATTACCCCATGATAATCTGTCAGTTAATGCTATGTAGATGTGATAGGAAAGAACGCAAGACATGTGTTCCAATATTTGAAGGAAAAGAAGTCAAATTCCAAGTTAAATTACTATTCATACATCTAAAGCACTGCATTTCTGATTCTGTTTTCTGTTGGCACTCTGTCCCTTACAACAAGTGGATACCTTTGTCTGGAATACTCTCTTAACTGTTACTTTAACCAGGTTAGTTGGCATTTTCAATCTTCTTTAGTCATATTAGTTGTAAATCTCTGCAACATTTTTTCTTCCCAGTTAACCTGCATATTTCTTGAGGAAGTGTGTTTGACTCATTTTTGGAAATCTACGGTTCCTGAAATACTAGATCTTTATCAGAACTCAGTAAATGTTCCTGAACTACTGCAATATGCATGCTGTGCTGTGCTCAGTCGCTTCAGTTGTGTCTGACTCTTTGTGACCTTATGGACTGTAGCCAGGCTCCTCTCACCGTGGGATTTTCCAAGCAAGAATACTGGAATGGGTTGCCATGACCTATTCAGGGGATCTTGCTGACCAAGGGATCAAAACTGCATCTCCTGCATTGCAGGTGGATTCTTTACTGCTGAGCCACCGAGGAAGCCCACAATATATATTGGGTTGGCCAAAAATTTGCTCATTTTTTCCATGTTAACTTACAGAAAATATCCAAACTTATTAGCTAATCCTACACACACACACACACACACACAGACACACACACGCACGCACACACACATATTGCAGTAGTTCAGGAGGGCATCAAGGACCCAGATTAATATTGGGTGGTATTAAAAACTTTAAAAGTGCTGGATATGATAAATATTAAAAAGGATCATTTTTTATATCTAATTATGTATAGTAGTTGGAGGTAAATATCTATAATAGACAGTAATATTCAGTAGTGGATATGACTGTTCACCATGCAGTATGCAATATCTCATTTGATCCTCACACTAATCCATGAAGTAGCTAGCATTTTCTCCATCTTATATATGAGACATCTCATTACAGAGAGCATAAGCATCTGTACTTGACAGAATGTGTTATGAGAAATATGAAATATCAGAGAAGGAAATAGTTTGGATGCATACATAATGTTTCTATCATCATATTTTACGGTGAAATTTCAAAAGACACATCCATACTTAAATAGAGATAATGATAAACCTTATATATAACGTCTATGTTATATATATATATATATCTCACACACTAGTAAAGTAATGCTCAAAATTCTCCAAGCCGGCTTCAGCAATACGTGAACTGTGAAATTCCAGATGTTCAAGCTGGTTTTAGAAAAGGCAGAGGAACCAGAGATCAAATTGTCAACATTTGCTGGATCATGGAAAAAGCAAGAGAGTTCCAGAAAAACATCTATTTCTGCTTTATTGACTATGCCAAAGCCTTTGACTGTGTGGTTCACAATAAACTGGAAATTTCTGAAAGAGATGGGAATACCAGACCACCTGACCTGCCTCTTGAGAAATCTGTATGCAGGTCAGGAAGCAACAGTTAGAACTGGACTTGGAATAACAGACTGGTTCCAAATAGAAAAAGGAGTACGTCAAGGCTGTATATTGTTACCCTGCTTATTTAACTTATATGCAGAGTACATCATGAGAAATGCTGGGCTGGAAGAAGCACAAGCTGGAATCAAGATTGCCAGGAGAAATATCAATAACCTTAGATATGCAGATGACACCACCCTTATGGCAGAAAGTGAAGAGGAACTCAAAAGCCTCTTGATGAAAGTGGAAGAGGAGAGTGAAAGAGTTGGCTTGAAGCTCAACATTCAGAAAACTAAGATCATGGCATCTGGTCCCATCACTTCATGGAAAAATAGATGGGGAAACAGTGGAAATGTGTCAGACTTTATTTTTTTGGGCTCCAAAATCACTGCAGATGGTGACTGGAGCCATGAAATTAAAAGACGCTTACTCCTTGGAAGACAAGTTATGACCAACCTAGACAGCATATTAAAAAGCAGAGACATTACTTTGCCAACAAAGGTCCATCTAGTCAAGGCTATGGTTTATCCTGTGGTCATGTATGGATGTGAGAGTTGGACTGTGAAGAAAGCTGAGTGCCGAAGAACTGTGCTTTTGAACTGTGGTGTTGGATGAAGACTCTTGAGAGTCCCTTGGACTGCAAGGAGATCCAACCAGTCCATTCTAAAGGAGATCAGCCCTGGGATTTATTTGGAGGGAATGATGCTGAGGCAGAAACTCCAGCACTTTGGCCACCTCATGTGAAGAACTGACTCATTGAAAGGTGATGATGCTGGGAGGGATCGGGGGCAGGAGGAGAAGGGGACGACCGAGGATGAGATGGCTGGATGGCATCACTGACTCCATGGGCGTGGGTCTGAGTGAACTCCGGGAGCTGGTGATGGACAGGGAGGCCTGGCGTGCTGCGATTTGTGGGGTCGCAAAGAGTCGGACACGACTGAGCGACTGAACTGAATTGATAACGTCTATATGACAGCAATCTCTTTTTAAGGAGCAGATATTTTTAAACTGATGAAACAAATAAAGAAGCATAAAACTTAAATTAAACTACTTTAGAATTTGGCTAAAGTCTACCACTGACTTCTTCTAGACAGGCGTTACCTGTCTCCAGTCATAATGGTACTAGAAAGGTAACAGAAGACATTTGAAACGGTGACTCAATTATCTTGTAGCTAGAACTTTTAGCACTTCTGAGGTGTCATATATGCTCTTATGAAAATGTCAGATATAGCAGAAGATGCCTTAATCTAGTAATCAACCTGCCAACTGTTCAAAAATCATATGTGAGTTTCTTGGAAAAGGGCAGAGAAAAGGATAATAGAATGTTTTTTATTCACATGGAAAATGTAAAGGTACAAGGTATAAGTTTATAGTAATACTATTATTTCTGCTACTCAAATATAGCTTAAAGGATTATCATTAAAACTATATTAGCAAATAACTATGTAAATGAGATTTTTGAAAAATATTGTTATATTTTCCAGACTAAAAATATAGATTTAGATGTCCTGTTATGACTCCCTAGCCACTAAAATTATGTTTGACCTTGACTAAACCACATAATATTTCCTGTACTTTAGTTTTCCTGAGAAATGTGCCAGTTTGCAGGGTAGGCAGGTGTTGATAGATTTGAAAATTAAAAAGGTGCAAAATAATGGCAAAACATTATTCTTACTTTACTGTGACCAATAAAAAAAATAAAGTCAATTGTGGAAGCAATCAAATTATTGAAATCTCAGGGAAAGATGGGATGGACATTGTTTTTTTTTTTCTCCCATGATTTAAACTGATTTTAAAAAATGCAACATTTGGCTATATAGAAATTATAGCCTGGATTTTATCAGTTGGTTTCTCTTGGTTTAGGGTGAAAGTAGGGGTCAAATTTTCAGAAGCTTTCGTTGCTTTGGAAGAGTTATTATTTTCAAATATATGATTCAAAAAAAAAAAAAAAAAAAAGAATCCACAGCTTCATCCAGCCAGAGTTTCTCTTTCCAGCTTCGTAAAACAGGAAAAGAACCCTACTGGGCAATGAAAGAGACAATTTCTCCCAATCCCTCTTCCAAATTCCCTGTTGTTTTGAGCCTGGGTATTAGCCAGCTGTCTCAGAAATCCCAGCTCCCACTTGGCATCTCTAGGTGATTAAAGGCAAAATGACTTCATGGCCAGGTAGAATATACAAAGATACCAGAAATCTAGAGTATTTGTCTTGGAGAAAAAAAAAATTGTATTTATTTTTTTAAATATTCATTGCAGTATAGTTCTTTAACAATGTTGTATTAGTTTCTACTGTAAGCAAACTGAATCATCTATACTATACATATATCCCTTCTTTTTTTGGAATTTCCCTTCCCAACACCACAGTGCATTGAGTAGAGATCTATGAGCTAGGTTCTCATTACTTATCTATTTCATACATAGTATCAATAGTGTATATATGAATGAGGGAAGGGGGTGATGGTGAGAAAAATTGGAAGATTTGGCATTGACACATCTACAGTAAAGAATATTTTTATCTGTCCTCTTAATTAAAGCTTAATTTGAAGCAGAATCGAAAGTAAGGAAGAAGAAATTCAGGGGTAAAAAGGTTTATAGCAAAAATGATCCTCATATTTTTGAAAATTTGTGTTTTGCAAAATTAAGATGAGTAAAACTTATAATAAATTAGTTAATTTTCCTAACACTTCTGAATAGTTTCTCATGTTTCTTTTGAAACAAATCAAGTACATTTGTATAGAGTGTGTTTTTCTTTTGAAAATTATATTTGTAAATCATAATTCATTTATATTACTATGCATTCTATTCCAAACTGAAAGCTATACAGAAATCACTAAATTATACTAGAATCAAGAGAAAAGTTGATAAAAAATGCTTTCATAATAATTAGAAAATTTATTCCAAAATAATCTAAAAACTAAAACATGTATATATTATAGAATTTATATGCAGATAACATAACATATTCAGTAACAGGGTTGTATTGGAACCATAAGCACATGCTCTCTGCTTATTTTTTAATGTAGAACTAGAAATAATATCTATTTTTGTGGAATAAGGTATGGGGTGGCATATTTTTTAAGTATTTAAAGAACAGATACTTTGAGTAGCTGAAGAGTGTAGTGGCAGTTTTATTATTGCTAGGGTCTTGATCAAACAGATAAGATTCATAAATCTCAAACTATCCTCCTCATTTGTGGGAAGACTGTAACATTTGCCTTTTCAGAACACTGAAACAGCCTCAAAGGGAAAAACCACGTCAGGACATAATTCTTTTTGGCCTTGCCTTGTGTAAATTATTTATAGTGTAAATTGTAAAATGTTCTACATTGATGTTTAGAGATTTGTCCTATTAAAGATATCCCTTGTTATTCTTGGGCTGATAAAATGGATTATGTTGTATTAAAGGGGACCAGGAAGACCCACCTCAAGTAATTTAAGATTTTAAATTAGCCTTTGCCCATTTAAACTTAACTGTGAGCATCCAGTAAAAAGTTGTATTTAATAATAACATCATTGAATCTTTCGTTATCAATGAATTTTGGGGAATGAGTTGGAAAAATCCTTCAAATATGTTAAAAATTAAAGTAAAAGACTCTAAACCAACTGTCAGAGAGTGCTTCCAGCTGGAGCATTCATCATGCAATAAAATTAGAATGTTGGGAAGAAAAACACACTCTATACAAATGTACTTGATTTAAAAGTCAGACTTCACATTTCAAAGTTCCTGATATTTCTGCTGAGCTTCTGCTGTGCATGCCCACAGAGGTACAATTTCAAGTCACAGAAGAATGTCCTGCTAAATGTAAAATCTTTTGCGCTCCATTACCAAAGACAGGAGGACTCAGGAAGCTTTGTTGACAACCATGGTGCTTAGTTGCCATTAAGATGACTTAACCAAACAAGGAACCCCAGCAAACATTTAAAGTTTACGTTTTAATCTACAGAAACAAGAAACCAAGAACCTTTCCAAGAAAAAAAAAAAAGGCAGAGGGGTTTAACTATCATCTAAAAATATTTTTAGCCATTTTGTAGATGACCTTGATAATAATATGAATGATGGTGATGAGAATTGTTCTCATATCCTGAACGTCTGCTACATACTAAATGTCCACACTTCAATCCTTATAAAAACTCCAGGGTAGATATCCCTGTTACCTCCATTTTATAGAGCGGAAGACTGAAGAGCAGAAATGTTAGGTTATCTGACAAGTCACAGCAAGCACATGGCTGAGCCCACTCAGGAGCTCAGACAGGCCTTCGGACAAAGTCGTTACCTTTGACCATCATACCATTTCACATAGTTAAAGGTATTCAAATTGTTTCCCAGAAAATATATTATTTATTATCTCTGTAACATTTTTATTTCAGAAGTTTGCAGAGCTCCTGATAAACTATTTGCCTCTAACTGCCTCCACCCACAGGGAAGTCACCTCTGAAATGCAGCTGACTGCAGGAGGAAAGAGGCTTGGAATCATGTTCGTCCACATAGGAAATAAAAACAACTTTAATTGCTTCTCATACCTAAAAATGTAACAACCGCAGTTAGAGGTTGGTCTGGTCATTTAAAACAACCCTTTATTTTTTTTACAGTGTGTGTTACGGAGATTTTTAATGAGCACAGTTGGAGTGGGGAAGCTTTCTATTTCTGAAAGCCTCAGAATAACTCCAGTTTCTTGGTGTTCCCTCACAGCGCATTAGAATATACATCCACTTAAGCCCAAGGACACAACTTATTGACACATCTTTTGACAGTCCATATTTCGTCCCCTAAGAGGTTTCACATTTAGGGAATGTTATTTCTCCTGCGTTAGGAAATCAAGGGAAGAGGATCCAAATCTATGTGACTAAAACTATCTGTTGAACTATTTTTCTTTTATCTTGGCGATAAATTTGAAGTTACAATTGGAAACTCATTTAATACTCCTTTTGATTTAAATGATTAAGCACAGAATTCATAAATTCAAAAAGGTAAAAAGCACTAGGATAATTATCCTTTAGGGAAAAGGCTTTGGCATCAGCAGATAATGACCAAGTTTAGATATCATTCTGCTTAAGACTATGGAGTATGTGAATTATACCGCTTTTATCATAAACTGTGTAGCTAGCACCCAATCTCATCTAGAAAAAAATAGCTGAAATAATTTTATATATGTTTAAAAAGAAACGCTTCATTTTAAAAATGCATTTGTATATTGTCTTTGGCTATGCTGGGTCTTTACTGCTGCACAGGCTTTTTCTGTACTCATGGCAATCAGGGACTACTTTCTAGTTGTGGTGTGTGGGCTTCTCATTGCAGTGGCTTCTCTTGTTGCAAAGTACAGAGCATGTTAGTTTCAGCAGTTGCAGCTCCCAGGCTCTAGAGCACAGACTCAATAGTTGAGGTACAGAGGCTTAGTTGATTCACAGCATGTGGGATCTTCCCAAATCAGCGGTCAAACCCACATCTCCTGCACCAGCAGGTGGATTCTTTACCCCTGAGCTATCAAGGAAACACAAAATAATTTATTTCTAAAGTCATATTTAATTCAATTGAATTCCATTACTGGATCAAGCACATCTACTGTATCAAAAAAGAAGAAGAAGGGTCTGTGAGGGATGTAATGATGAACAAAATTATACGCTACTGTAAAGAAAATGATGCTCACACAAAGGAGATGGGACATGGGTATAAATAGCTTTGATATAGAGCATAAGTAGTAACCCAAACAGGTTAAAGATAGGGTGGGACAGACCAGAAGCTAACTGCCATCTTCTGACACATCTGACATCATCTCTTCCTGCCACTGTCCCCTTTAGTCAGCTTCAGGCAGATTAACCTCCTTATCGTTTTGTTGAACAACCAGGTACTCTTCAATATGCCCTGGTGGCTCAATGGTAAAGAATCTGACTGCAATATGGGAGACCCTGATTCGATCCCTGTGTCAGTAAGATCTCCTGGAGAACCAAGTGGCAACCCACTCCAGTATTCTTCCTGGAGAATTCCATGGATGGAGGAGCCTGGCAGGCTACAGTCCATGGGGTCGCAAAGAGTTGTATATGATGGAGTGACACTTTCACTTTCACGCACTGAACAGTTATTTGTTGATTGCATAAATGCAGTATTGACTAGTTTTAGAGGGATTATTTGGACAAAATAATAAAAGGCTTAGGATAGTAGCTTGAATATTATAAGGGTACAGAGAAAGTCTGGGTTTACTAAAACTAAGATAAGGTTAAACTCATATGCCAAAGAATATGAGATAGGGAATAGTGGAAGGAAAAAAAATTTAAAAAAATGAAAGCATTGAGAATCAAAGTCATGAAAAAAAAAAAAAAAGGACACAGGTTTAGAGGCATAAGCAGAGCAATTAGCTTCCTCTCTAGGGGAAGACCTCATCCCTTAAGACAGGATCAGAGGATGTGAGACAGATGGTGAGGATAAAGAGGAACTTATAAATGTTAGAAAAGCAAAGCTAAGGAAGCCCATGTCCTCCTAGGCCATTTACTAAAAATGACAAGTGTAAAGATGAACAAGGAACTGCTGGGATGGTGAAAGACTGGAATAGCTGTTCAACCGAGTGCAAAAGAGAACTACTTAGGGATAAGCAGAATGACTTTTAAGAGTAGTGGGTATGATATGCTCCTAAGGGGAGTAAATCAGCCACCTTTTATATGTTCCATATCATCCTGAATCAAGACCAGAGAAAGAATACTGTGGGTGTTATCCAGGTATGGAGACAGGGAAGATCAGATTGACAGAATGCCAGAAGAGACAACTATGAACAGGAAAAGGGAGTATATTTTTAGAATCATCTAATTTTGGTTTCAGTACATATTATGGAAACACAGGGTAGGCACCTACGATCTTACGTTGTTGTTGCTACTATTTAAAGAATCACACAGATGAAAAAATCAGGTTAGATTTAGTGATAGCAGTGGACAGTAATATGCTAAAGCTTGTCATTAGTATAGCCCTGACAATCCATAAGGTTCAAATATGGCTCAATTTACCATCTATCAGCTTGATGCTATATAACCTATACGATTTATGTGATTAGGTTTATTATGATGATTAAATGGAATTCATTCTAATCCTGGAGAAAACAAATACATGAAAATTATTAAAAATGAATAAAAGTTTAAGATAAAGTGTCTAAAACAGTGTCTAGCTTAAAGTAAGCACTATAAAAGTGTTGACTTAAAAAAAAAAAAAGAAAGAAAGAACACATGATGGTGAAGTGTTGAGAATGCCTGGACCCAGGTGCCGGTTCCTTGGGTCGTAGTGATTCAGCAAAATCCTGAAAACCGAACCCCTCCATCCAGTGATTACTGGTGTTTTCTTTATTCCCTAAAATAACTGAATGATAAGGCAGGGAACAACTTGTAACGGTGGTTCATTAGAGAAAAGGTTCTTAACTGCTCATGTGGAAGGTGCAGTTGGGGATGTCAGAACACTTCAACATGGCTGAAGACAAGACAGCATGGATGGTGTGTGTGTGTGTGTATGTTTGATGTAGAGCCATAAGTTTTTGGAGAAGGCAATGGCACCCCACTCCAGTGCTCTTGCCTGGAGACTCCCATGGACGGAGGAGCCTGGTAGGCTGCAGTCCATGGGGTCGCTAAGAGTCGGGCACGACTGAGTGACTTCACTTTCACTTTTCACTTTCGTGCATTGGAGAAGGCAATGGCAACCCGCTCCAGTCTTGCCTGGAGAATCCCAGGGACGGGGGAGCCTGGTGGGCTGCCGTCTATGGGGTCGCACAGAGTCGGACACGACTGAAGCGACTTAGCATTATAAGTTATATATCCTTATTAATAGCCCAACTAGTCTTCCTGTAGTTTGCTTATTTCTCCTGTGATTAATTCTACATTTTTATCTCTTCATTCATGCTTGTATTTTATCACCTAGAGAACAGTGTTTGTGGTATATAACATATTAATGAACAAACTGGAATGAAAAAACTCCATTTCTCCACTAGCTGCATAGAAGCTATGTCATGATCCTTTGATCTGAGACTTCTGTGGCTATTTCTTATCTATATAGTATAAACATTGAGCTCTTAAGCTTGTAATTGAAGGCCCCTTCAATTCCAAACCTTTACTCCAGCCAACAGATCTGTTCACACTTTTCCCAACATCTCAAGCTCCCTATCTCTAAGAGTTTGGTTTTCCCACTGTATGTGTTTGGAATACATTTGCCTGGCTTACTAGTCATAATTCCCTCTACTAATGTTCTACTCAAGCCATTCCTAAGCACTTCTGTGTCTTCAACCCTTAGAAATACCCCCTCTCTGCTGAATGTTTGTGTAACTTAAAATCCATATTCTTGGAAAAGTCCCAGGGCATTACAGATACTCAAATATATGTATTGCCACAAATTCATAAAGCTTGGTCATTAAACAGTGGATGTTGAAGGAATTAAACTTGTTCATTTAAGAGTGGGTTTTGAAGGGAAATCATCCTTCTGTGCTTGCATGATTATCAAATGGGATAGATAATGAGAAAAAAAGAGAGAAAATAATGAGTAGGAATATACTAGTTTCAGAGTGACCACCAAGAATTTCCCCATCATGGAGCAGAGGTGGTAAAACGTTAAATAGCTCAGCTTCACAGTTATATAAAATAAATCCAACATCCAAAATTACATCCAAGATTCAAAAGGAGTTTTGAGATCCAGTTGTTCAGAATTAGCCCAATAGATTCCTTGTGGACTCTAAAGCACTAAAATGTCTATGGGGACCACCATAGTAATTTGAAACATTGCTAACTCATAAAATATAAAGTATGCATGTATGATAAAATTAGATTCGTTTATTTCTAGATGTTTTTGACCAAGATTCTGGATTAGTTTAGAACTTTCTGCTTTTATTTCCTTCTGATTTGCTGACCCAGGCCTATTGTTAGTATTTTGGTACTGACACTATGGAAAGTTGAATGCAACCAGCAACAAAATTGCACAGGTAATACCATAAACCAGTGTGTTCATCTATACACACTCAGAAACTACAAACTAGTTAGCTCTATTGTTGACTAACATTGGGGAGAAGACACACTCCAATAGTAATACTTTTCTGGAACAAGGATCACACATTTGAAAGTCCTCAGAGCAGGTGACATGCATGAGTCTGGTGGAAGGTGGGCAGGTTCATAACACATGACCTGTCTAAGGACCTGGATTGGTATTAGGGATTCTGGCCAACACTGGCCAGACTTTGTCTTTAATCACTTTAATCGCTTCAGTTGTGCCCAACTTTTGTGACACTATGAACTCTAGCCCACCAGGCTCCTCTGTCCAAGGGTTTCTCCAGGCAAGGATCCTGGAGTGGGTTGCCATGCTCTCCTACAGGGGATTTCCCAACCCAGAGATTGAACTCGTGTTGCTTTTGACTGTTGCATTGGTACGTGGATTCTTTACCACTAGTGCCATCGGGGAAACCTTGCTGTTACTTGAAAGTGAACGTCGCTCAGTTGTGTCCGACTCTTTGCAACCCCATGGAGTGTAGTCCATGGAATTCTCCAGGCCAGAATACTGGAGTGGGTAGCCTTTCCCTTTTCTAGGGGATCTTCCCAACCCAGGGATGGAACCCAGGTCTCCCACATTGAAGGTGGATTCTTTACCAACTGAGCTATCAGGGAAGCCTTGCTGTTACTTAGCTCAAATCAATTTTGTTGTTCGAGAATACAACCCTAGTGTCTTCTAAGAGGCCATCCAAGTTTTTAGGAAAAGCTGCAAACCTCAACTTTTTAAAATAAAATTTAAAGAATATAAAAGTTTGCTCAAATATTTCTAAAATATCACAGATCCAGCTGAACACATCTGTGGTCCAGATATGGCCTGCAAACCACCATTTTAAAGCTTTGGATTCCTACGATGATCCTCTTCAGTGTCACTTCAATATTAAAAAACTCACCTATCAGATATTTAAAACAACCATTGAACTTTTTATAATACAGTATTACACAGCTGAAAATATCCTTATTAAAAATACCAGGAAAGGCTTTGAAATGATATGTGGAAACCGAGTGGCAAGGGGCAGAAGTTTTTAAGGGGAAATGCAGATTACACGATATTCTTGCCCCATTTCATTCAGTGCATGCCCTCTAGGCTGAATATTTTCCTCAAGCAATATCCAGATATCATTTCTGAGCTTTCTGTATCAGCAGAGATTTTGAGAGCTACTGTATTTTTAGAACTCTTTCACTGAGGTTGCTATTGCCCCCATTTATCTCTTAGTCTCTGCCTTTGCCAGGTGGGTACTATGAAAACAGTCGCTGGGGAGCAATACCTTGATAAAGAATAAATGGGTGAAACAAGGGAGAAGTTTATACCTGTAAAAGGATTTTGCAACTTGCATTGCTCAGCAAAAGTCACAAAACATTGCCCCTCTCCCACCTACATCCGGCATTTTCATTGAGAGATTTCAATGGGAATTTTGCTCATATTCTTTTCATTAAAAGAACAACTCTGGAGCTATTGTGTGCCCGTACATTCTAACAGAACACTTTCCTAGTGACCAAAAGTCATGTTTTTCTTCAGCAGTTAACACAACTCAAAAATTGCAAAGGGTAAAATACGCTCTCAACTTAGAAGCCAGACAGCCAGAGTAAGTTCTGAATGCTTCACACAGTAAGTGTGCTTTTGTTTCCATGAAAGAAGAAGCACACAGCAGGCACCTGGGTTCCTGTTGTGAAGCAGCTTTACAATAGCTCTTACTTTCAAGAGGAGAAGGAGAAAAAGACCAAATAAACACCCAAACAAACACATACTATAGGCAGTATATCTGAACAGGTAAAAAGTGAGAAGACAAAAGGAGTACAGGTTCCTCATCCTCTCTTCCTATCTGTCTTTGTCCCCTTTTCACTGTTGTGCATTTAGGATGCTGCATTTTCTCTTCAAAGCTTCCCAACAGGACCTGAGTACTTTGACCAAAGGGTGCTTTGCCCTCTTGTACAAGACTGTTCACTTGCCACTTTAATTGGCTACACTTTTTTTTTTTCCCACCTATTAAGGCTTTTCCCCTCATATTTTTAGCCAGTGAATTTTGGCATCTTTAGAATTTAAAAAACAAAGTGAACAATTTTAACGTCAGGGAAATAAAAGCAGATTTTGAGAATCACAGAAAACTGCTTCATGCTGAATGCTCTTCCCTCCGTGGTTCTCAGCACACATGTCGATGTTCTTTGTGAGAATGCTTCCTGCCTTGCTTGATTATCATCTTCAGTCCACCTCCACTCCACTCAGTAAGGCAGCTCTCCAGCACTGGAAGAGGGTCTGCAAGAGTCCTTCTCCACAGCCCTCCACTACTCTCTCCTCATGCTTTCCATAAACAAGCAACTGGCTCTTTGCTGCTTAAGGGAAAAGTGATTGAGATTAAATGACTCATCTACACTCAGAGTGGTGTAAAATCATAAGAATGTGAAATAGACAACTATCTGAATGATTTACAAACAGGAGAATGAACAATAAAGAGAACAAGCCATTCTCCAAACATTCTGGAAATCGGTTAATTAATCCTTTTTAAAACATCTATGTCGGTATTTTATGGTACATGAATGCCTCAGTACTATTCTTCTACCTACTCACTCACTGTGAGTTATTCCACTGAGAGACATGTGAGATCTTAGTTCCCTTAACAAGGATAAAACCTGGGCTCCAGCAGAGAAAGCACCGAATCCTAACCACTGGGCCACCAGGAATTCCCTCAACACACACAGTTTAAGTTAGCCTTTAAAAAGAATTTGAAGCTTTTACATTTTAAACATCACTTATTAGAGCAATTCCCTGAATTTTATTAGGAAGAAGAAAGATAATTCCTACTTTATTTAAAGTAAAAGGGAATCTATCTATTCATACATATTTTATTCTGAAATGCCAGTTGAATGCTGTTGTTGCAAGATGTAGCTACCTGGCTCTACAGTATGTAGAAGGTGTATAGATTTCAAATAACTGGTTTGGGATGTTGGAATGACAATTCTTTATGACTGGAGAAAGTAGTCATAGATAAATCATTCACTGTCAAGAGAGAAATAAGATGGAGATTTTTTATTTTACCAGTTGAGAGAGAGTAACGTGATTGGGAAGGCAATTTTGAGACAAAGAATAATAAAAATTTTGTCTGAGCCAGAAATTCTGACTGGCAGAGGATATGCCTTGTGGCTAGTAGCTACGGGCCAAATTGATGGTATTCTGATTTCCAAATGCAGTGAACACCTAGAACCTTATGTTATTATTGAGGGCAAGCCAATTAAAGTAAGAAATGAAAGCAAGTTATAAAGGACCTTTATAATCAAGGCTGTGGATAAAAACAGTATTATATAAAATTACTCATTCTAGTTTAGTGGCTGTTCAAATATGTAGTAAAAGAAAGCACTCCAAATTGAAAGTCAGTATATATAAGCATAATATTATGCTTAAATGTAAGGTTTCAATTCTCATGTGTAATTATCTAACAAAACATTATATATTTAATTTATTGAATAAAGAGGAAATGGAAAGTGCAAATGTAACCTAAACATCTAATGAACTATGCCTACAAGGATGATATAGTACTCTTCTCATATTTACAGTCAGAATATCTGAGTTTTGTATGAGGCTATTTCTTTTACCAACTATGCACTTATTTCTGAGGTGCTCTCTACTTGGAGCCTGAAGTGTTAGGGCAGAGCTAGCAGGCTCCAGGTGGGGGGTTGGAGTTCTTGCTGTTTCTGACAGATGGGAGTATTGGCAGGGTGCTTCCAGAACTGGACTTCTCCTTGAGATGAACTTTTCAGGGAACAACTGGTCACTGAAACTCACATCAGTTAATTGTCCAAACCTGAGCTGCAAGGACACTGCAGAGAGGTAGCCAGCTAGTGTGAAGCTGAGAGACCAAATAAATCAAAAAGAGCAGCAAGGGGAGAGAATATGGTAGGAGTTTAGCTGACAAAGCAGGTACATTATCAGTACTATTAGTCAAAAGTCATATAACTCCTGACCCTTTCAAATAGTCACTGAAGGATTTGAAAGGAATGACGCGGATAACTATGCTAGACTTCTTTAGGAATGTTGTTTAAAAACCTAAGATCCATATAAGTATTCAACAACAGAGGGCCAGCAAACTTTTTCTGTAGTAAAACAGATAGTGAATGTTTTATCTGCTGTGGTCTACATGGTTTCTGTTGCAACTACTCAATTTGGCCACTCTAACACAAAAGAAGCTATACTCAAATGTAAGCTACTTAGCATGGCTGTATTCCAAGAAAATGTTATACACAATGACATCTGAATCATTATATAATTTTAAAATGATACAAAATATTATTATTAAAGTTCTTTTTACAACCACTGAAAAACATAACCCCATCATTAGCCTGAGGGCTGTATAAAGAGAGGCAATAGGATAGGGCCCAGGAAACAAAGTTTGTTGATCCTTGTTCAAAAATTATGTCAGTCAAGACAGCTTTATTATAAATGCCATTTTAATAATGAGAATTCTACAAAAACATACTGGGCAAAATATACTATAATTTACAAAGGGCTTTCAAGTATATTATTACATCTTCACAACAACCCTATGTAAGGGGCTCCTATCTTTCAGTTTTCCTTGTATCCATTCTTATTCCCATGACTTTGCTGCTTTTCATAGCAAAAATTTGGAGTATATTCCAGTGCCCCTTATTCTGACCTCAGCGTTGATATCTGCTTTGGCCAATAGTCTCTTACGTATTATAGCACAAGCAGAAACTTGAAAAGTGTTTTGATGTTTCCACTTAGTGCATATTCCTCAGTGTTAGAGAACATGCTGGAGGTAGCCTGCTGATGCATAAAATAATACAGAGTTGATGAATAATATTAAAGAATAATTAAATAAATGGATAGCTATCCTATGTTCATGGATAGATTCAATATTTTTAAGACATAAGTGCTTTCAAACTTAATCTAAGTTAAATGTAATTTCAATCAAAATCCCAGTGAGTTATTTTTTGGACACTGACAAACTGATTGTAAACTTTACATGAAGAAACCAAAAAAAAACAGCATGGCCAAAAAAGTATTGAAGGGAAAGAACAAAGCTCGGAGACTGACACTCTTGACTTCAAGGTTTACTACAAAGCTATCGTAATTCAAGACAGGTGTGGTATTGGTGAAAGAACAGACAAACAGATCAGCAGAGCAGAACAGAGAGCCCAGAAGTAGACTGCATACACATAGTTAACTATCGTTGACAAAAATCAAAGACAATATGTGGAACAAAAGCAGTCTTTTCAGTAACTGGTGCTGAAATAACTGGACATTCACATGCACAAAAAAATAACACAACATTGATACCAGACCTAAATGCAAAATGCAAGACTATAATACTCCTAGAAGATAACACAGGAGAAAACCTAGACAACTTTGGATATAGTGATGACTTTTTAGATATGTGTACTACCCATGAAGTATTGATAAGCTAGATTTCATTAACATGAAAAATTTCTGATTTTAAAGGCAATGTTAAAAGAACAAAAAAGACATGCCATCAACTGGGAGAAAGCATTTGCAAAAGCTTTATAAGATAAAGGACTGTTATCCAAAATACATAAAAAACTCTTAAAAGTGAACAATAAGAAAACAAACAAGCTGATTAAAAATGAGCTGAAGATCTTAACAAACACCTCACCAAAGAAGACATGTGATGGCAAATGAATTTGTAGAAAGTTGTTGCACATCATATGTCATCAGGGAAATGAAAATTAAAATAATGAGATATTAATACCACTACATATCTATTAGAATGGCCAAAATCTGGAATACTGACAATAGCAAATGTAGGTAATGATATCGAGCAACAGGAATGCTCATTCATTACTGATAGGAATACAAAATAATTTAGTCACTTTGGAAGATGCTTTAGCAGTTTCTTATAAAACTAAACACTCATATACGATCCAGTGATTGTGTTCCTTGGTATTCACCCTGAGGGGCTGAAAACTCATTTCCCTCAAAAAGCTGCAGACATATAGCCAATGCATAAATTGCCAAAACTTAGAATCAATCAAAGTGTCCTTCAATATATGAATGTATAAACAAATACAGGTACACCTAGACAATGAAATACTATTCAGTGCAAAAATAAATGAGATACCAAGCTATGAAAAAATGTGGGAGGAAACTTAAATGCATATTACTAAGTGAAAAAAGCCAATCCAAGAGGTTACATACTATATGATTCTAAATGTATCACATTCTAGAAAGGCAAAACTACAGAGACAATAAAAATATCAGTGGTTCCCAGGGAAGAGGGAGGGGAAAAAGATGAACATGTAGAATACAGAGAAATTTTATGACAATAATAACACTGTATAATATAAAGATGGATATATGTCATTACACATTTGTTCAAATTCAGAGAATGTACCACACCAAGAGTGAACCTGGGTGATTATGAGGTGTCAGTGTGAGTTCATCCTTGGTAAAATATGTGAGTGAGGTTGATAATTGGGAGGCTCAACATATGGCAGGGGTGAGCAGTAGCAAGTATGTGGGGAAATCTCTGTTCAGTCAGTTCAGTCACTCAGTCGTGTCCAACTCTTTGTGACCCCATGAATCGCAGCACGCCAGGCCTCCCTGTCCATCACCAACTCTTGGAGTTCACTCAGACTCACGTCCATTGAGTCAGTGATGCCATCCAGCCATCTCATCCTCTGTCGTCCCCTTCTCCTCCTGCCCCCAATCCCTCCCAGCATCAGAGTCTTTTCCAGTGAGTCAACTCTTCACATGAGGTGGTCAAAGTACTGGAGTTTCAGCTTTAGCATCATTCCTTCCAAAGAAATCCCAGGGCTGATCTCCTTCAGAATGGACTGGTTGGATCTCCTTGCAGTCCAAGGGACTCTCCATAGTCTTCTCCAACACCACACTTCAAAAGCATCAATTCTTCGGCGCTCAGCCTTCTTCACAGTCCAACTTTCACATCCATACATGACCACAGGAAAAACCATAGCCTTGACTAGACGGACCTTAGTTGTTCCTCTTAATTTTGCTGTGAACCTAAAACTGCTCTAAAAATATAAATTCTTCACACTCATACAATCAGAACTTTAAAGAGAAGATTTATTTTTGACACTAGATAAGATAATACAGAAAAAAGAATAACTTGTGGAAATCAAGCTTTTTTAGACCTGTTTTATCTAGGTCAATATACTACTTGGAAACTTTTAAAGTAAGAAGCACAGAAGTAGAGGGAAAATGTTAAGGAATAAGAAAATCACTTTAAAAACTGCTGAGAAAGGCACACATAGACTGATATGTCCCTATATGAAAAGAGTTATACTGTAAAAATGTCAGATCAGTTCAAATTTTATTAATTTAACACAATTTCAACCAAAACTAATGCCAATAATACATTTTAAAATTTCATATGTATTTACTTTTATTTTTAAATAATTTCTTGAGATAATCATAGTTTCAAAAGCAGTTGTATAACCTACTGGGAGATCCTGTAGAGCCTTTACCTAATTTTCCCTAACTACAGAATATCATCACAATCAGAATATTGTCAGTGTTCAGGACACAGAACACTTCCATCATCACAGACTCTCTCATGTTGCCCTTTTTATCCACATTTACTTACCTCAACCCATAGTGTTATTTTCTCAGTCATGGCTGACTCTTTGTGACCCCATGGACTGTAGCCTGCCAGGCTCCTTGGTCCATGGGATTTTCGAAGCCAGCCTATTGGAGTGGGTTGCCATTTCCTTTTCCAGGGGATTTTCCTGACCCAGGGATGGAACCCAGGTCTCTCACACTGCAGGCAGATGCTTTACAGTCTGAGCCACCAGGGAACCCCATATCACATCCTTCAGTTCAGTAGAGTCGCTCATTCATGTCCGACTTTTTACGACCCCATGAATTGCAGCACGCCAGGCCTCCCTGTCCATCACCAACACCCGGAGTTCACTCAGACTCACATCCATCAAGTCGATGATGCCATCATCCTCTGTCATCCCCTTCTCCTCCTGCCCCCAATCCCTCCCAGCATCAGATTCTTTTCCAATGAGTCAACTCTTTGCATGAGGTGGTCAAAGTACTGGAGTTTCAGCTTTAGCATCATTCCCTCCAAAGAAATCCCAGGGCTGATCTCCTTTAGGATAGGCTGGTTAGATCTCCTTGCAGCCAAGGGACTCTCAAGAGTCTTCTCCAACACCACAGTTCAAAAGTATCAGTTCTTTGGCGTTCAGCTTTCCTCACAGTCCAACTCTCACATCCATACACAACCACTGGAAAAACCATAGCCTTGACTAGATGGATCTTTGTGGGCAAAGTAATGTCTCTGCTTTTCAATATGCTATCTAGGTTGGTCATAACTTTTCTTTCCAAGAAGTAAGCATCTTTTAATTTCATGGCTGCAATCACCATCTGCAGTGATTTTGGAGCCCAAAAAAATAAAGTCTGACACTGTTTCCACTGTTTCCCCATGTATTTGCCATGAAGTGATGGGACCAGATGCCATGATCTTTATTTTCTGAATGTTGAGCTTTAAGCCAACTTTTTCACTCTCCTCTTCCACTTTCATCAAGAGGCTTTTTAGTTCCTCTTCACTTTCTGCCATAAAGGTGGTGTCATCTGCATATCTGAGGTTATTGATATTTCTCCCGGCAATCTTGATTCCAGCTTGTGCTTCTTCCAGTCCAGCGTTTCTCATGATGTACTCTGCATATAAGTTAAATAAGCAGGGTGACAATATACAGCCTTGACATACTCCTTTTCCTATTTGGGACAGTCTGTTCCATGTTCAGTTCTAACTGTTGCCTCCTGACCTGCACATAGGTTTCTCAAGAGGCAGGTCAGGTGGCCTGGTATTCCCATCTCTTTCGAATTTTCCACAGTTTATATCACATCCTTAATCCCCAGCAAAAGCTAATCTGTTCTCTATTACTATATTTTTGTCCTTTCAAGAATATTATATAAATGGATTCATATGACATGTAACCTTTTGGGATTGAGTTTTTTCACTCAACATAATTCTCTGGAGTTTCATCCAAGTGGATGCATGTATCAATAAATGGTTCATTCTCTTCTCTGCATAGTAATGTTGCATGTTATAGGTTACCCTCAATGTGTTTAATCACTCATCTGCCGACAAACAAATGAGGTATTTCCAGTTATGAAATTCCTGTACAGGTTTTTGTGTGAACCAAGTTTTCATTTGTTTTCTCTGGGGAAAAAAGCCCAGGAATGCAATTACCAAGTCATAGGGTAGTTTCACGGAGAAGGCAATGGCACCCCACTCCAGCACTCTTATCTGGAAAATCCCGTGAACTGAGGAGCCTGGTGGGCTTCATTCCATGGGGTTGCTAAGAGTAGGACAGGACTGAGTGACTTAACTTTCACTTTTCACTTTCTGCGTTGGAGAAGGAGTTGGCAACCTTCTCCAGTGTTCTTGCCTGGAGAATCCCAGGGACAGGGGAGCCTGGTGGGCTGTCATCTATGGGGTCGCACAGAGCCGGACACGACTGAAGCGATTTAGCAGCAGCAAGGTAGTTTCATGTTAGTTTTTAAAAGAAACTAGAAAACATCTTTCCAGAGTGGCTGTAGCATTTTGCACTCACACCTGCAATTTATAAGTGATCCAGTTTCTCAGCATTCTTGCCAACATTTCATAGTTACTTTTTGTTTTTTTAATTACATTTTCGGATATTAGTGTAATAGCAAATTTTTGTGTTTTAATTACATTTTTCCATAACAGCTAATGATGGTGTAGTGGAGGAAAAAATGTGAGGAATAAATACTTTCTTTTGAGTTTTGGTAAAATATATACACACATACACACACTTACGGAGAAAGACATGAAATTCCCAGATAAAAAGATTTATCATGTAAAAATGCCACATTTTCCAAATTCACGCAGAAATTTAACACAATTCCAATAAAAAGCTCTCAAAATACTTTTTTAAGTTTAACTGTCCCTTTTTCAGGGGAATCTTCCCAACTCAGGGACTGAACCCAGATCTCCCATATTGCAGATAGATTATTTACCAGCTGAGCCACAAGGGAAGCTCAAGAATACTGGAGTGGGTAGCCTATCTCTTCTCCAACAGATCTTCCTGACCCAGGAATTGAACTTGGGTCTCCTGCATTGGAGGCAGATTCTTTACTAACTGAGCTATCAGGGAATCCCTTCAAAATACTTTTTTAGGTTGATAAAATATAAGGACTTCCTGGTGGCTCAGAGGTTAAAGCGTCTGCCTCCAATGCGGGAGACCCGGGTTCGATCCCTGGGTCGGGAAGATCCCCTGGAGAAGGAAATGGCAACCCACTCCAGTATTCTTGCTTGGAGAATCTCATGGACTGAGGAGCCTGGTGGGCTGCAGTCCATGGGGTCACAAAGAGTCGGACACGACTGAGTGACTTTACTTAAAATAATATAAACTTCATCTGGAAATACAATAGGCAACAATTAAACAAGAAAATTATGTTAAGAAGCAATAATCTATAATTTAATTAAACAATTAAAATTTCCTACAATATATTTATACCTTATAACATTATATATCACATGTATTTATTTTTAATGTCAAATCATTAAAATAATGTCATATTGGCTCAGGAAATGACAGTTGAAGGAAACAGAATTGAAGTCCAAAAACATATGTAACTGATTTTCATACATTTAGTGTTTGAAAGAGACTGATCCTCAACTTAGGAATGAGCTGTATTGTGTCTTTGAAAGAAAAACTGAAGTCAGATCCACTTTGAACCATACAGTCATATAAAATTGAGATAAACTAAAAAGTCCCATGTAAAAAAAGTCATGAAATATGATCAAATCTTTACTACAATATTAAATCACTGGAAGTAGCTAAATTTACTAATATTTACATGATTAACTCATCATATGGAAAGGTATTTTCTGATTATAACTATGATAATTATTATTTTATTATATTTATGTTTCTGTGCTCTAGAAAGTTTTCTTTTAACAAGCAAAATACTTAATGTGTTTATCAAAAAAAGGCATAAAATTATTTAAATGTTTTTATAAACATCTTGCACTAAAGGTTGTTCAGTCACTAAGTCATGTCTGACTCTTTGTAACCCTATGGACTGTGGAAACCCAGGCTCCTCTGTTCTCCACTATCTCCCAGAGTTTGCTCAAATTCATGTCCATTGAATCGGTGAGGCTATCTAACCATCTCATCCTCTTTTGTTCCCTTCTGCTTTTGCCTTCAGTCTTTCCCACATCAGAGCCTTTTCCAATGAGCCAACTCTTCACATCAGGTGGCCAAAGTTTTGGAGCTTCAGCTTCAGCAACAGCCCTTCCAATGAATATTCAGGATTGATTTCCTTTAGGATTGACTGGTTTGATCTCCTGCAATCCAAGGGACTCTGAAGAGTCTTCTCCAACACCACAGTTCGAAAGCAACAATTCTTTGGTGCTCAGCCTTCTTTATAATCCAACTCTTACATCCATACATAATGACTGGAAAAACCATAGCTTTGACTATATGGACTTGGTCAGCAAAGTGATGTCTCTGCTTTTTAATATGCTATCTAGGTTTGTCATAGCTTTTCTTCCAAGGAGTAAGCATCTTTTAATTTCATGGGTGCAGTCATTGTCCACAGTGATTTTTGAGCCCAAGAAAATAAAATCTGTCTCTGCTTCCACTTTTTACCCATCTATTTGCCATAAAGTGATGGGACTGGAAGTCATCATCCTCATTTTTTTTTTCATGCTGAGTTTCAAAACAGCTTCTTCACTCTCCTCTTTCCCCTTCATCAAGAGGCTCTTCAGTTCCTCTTCATTTTCTGCCATTAGAGTGGTATCATCTGCCTTTCTGAGGTTGCTGATATGCACCTTGGAAGGTGCACTAAAGGAGCTAAATCTAAAAGCAAGTAAATGATAGCTATTTGCAAGAGGTGTTGAAAGAAATCGCTACATGGAAACCCCCAGTCTTTAGCTCAAGCTGGAAAGTTAATTTTTTTATGGATTCCCTTTTCAATAGGTGAACAGATATTTAACTCTTTTTGTTTTAGAAAGACCCAACCTCATGTCTCTACTCTCTCTCCCTTCCTTCACATCATCAGTGATCTATGTGTCCAATGCTGTGTTCTCTTCTTTACTTGCCACATCCATGAGATGGTGTTGTTCTTATTTTTATTTGGGGCAGCTAGGGATTCAAGACCTGCAGAGGTGAAGCAAACTGCACACAGATAATAACTGATTGAGCTAATACATAGGTCCAGGGCATTAATTGTTTTCCATACACCATTCTGAAAGGAGCTCTTTACTACCAGCCCCTGCTCTCTCATCAGCCTCACTGGCACCTGGTTGTTCTCAAGGTCTTCAGGACCTTTTTTTGCAATTGTTACCTCCAGTAGGAAAACTGTGGGAAAAAAATTACCTCCAGTAATTTCAACTGTGCACATTCAGATAGGTGTTCATTTGTCAACCACTCAAAGCAGACTCTCTGATCACACTAAAATGGTGTCCCCCAGTAGACTCTTATCTTGCTTAATTTTTCCTCATAGACATTCTTGCTACCTGACCTTGTATTTTATACTTGGGTGTTTATTGCCAGCTTCTTCCACTAGGAGGTAAGTGACTGTTTTAGCTATATTCCTAGCATCTAAATGAATACACGGGCGAGATAACAGCTGTTCATGGAGAATGAATTCAGTAGTACCTGAAAAGGACAGTTTTAAAGACGATCTTTAAAGAATGAAATTCTTTAACTGACATATAAAAGAAGCTTTATAAACTCTGGACACTGATACTTGATCTTAAAACTCTGTGTCACATTTAACAAAACCTGCTCTGTTCCTGAGAAGTAATTGTGACTTGTTAAATGAAACATAACTGGTAGTATACTTCTAAGTAATGTTTCCACCTCAAAATCAACTACTTGGTGAGCAGTGCGCTGACTCAGTAACTCGACCATTGTTCAAACATGTTTCTTACATTCTTAGCCATTACCTTCAGAACTTGTGAAAATTTAACTTTAATATACTCAGTAATGGATATTTTTATCTACTGAGAGTAGGCATGGTCTCGGAAACAGCCAGAAGTCATTTAAACCCCACTGTGGGGAACATGATATGAACAAAGTTGATCTTATGAATTTTTCATCAAAGAAGTGATGTGACTAGAACATAATGAGACTCCCTTTTTCACTGATTGCTCATGAAATGTCTCTGGAAGAACTTTCAAAAAAGCATGTGATACTCCTTTTGAATGCTGTAGTATAAGAGGAACTATGGTACTGACTTTATTTGGAACAACACTATTTAGATGTTTAAATTACATATGTTTGATTTATGTTAAAAATGTCAGTCTATTTTTACTTAATATATAGAGAGTTTAAGATAAAACTTTTTTCTCCAATTTATATGTATCCTTTAATTTCAAATGCCTGTGATTCTGCTTATGGATATATTTTCAGTTACTCTCTATAAAATCATATTAACTAGGTAGGTGGATAACTTCATTTTGCCCAGTGGATATGTTTCTGGCATACCATATAGAAACCCAATTTCAATAGTCAGAATGTCATAAAATTTTAAATACAGAAAAGAAATTGGCTCTGGGAAAGGAAAAACTATAGAGACACAAAAGATTAATAGTTGCCAGAAGTTGGTGGTGGTGGTGGGGTGGTTGGGGAAAGTATGAACAGCTGGAGCATGGAGGATTTTTAGAGCAGTGGACTACTTCTGATGATACTATAATGGTAGATATAAGGCATTACACATTTGTACAAACTCATGGAATATAACACCAAGGGTGAACTCTAACATAAACTATGGTCTTTGGGTGAGTATGACATGTCAGTGTAGATTCTACAATTGTAACAAATTACCACTCTGGTAGAGGATGTTGATAATGGAGAAGGCTATGCTAGATAGTATATTCATAAGCAGAGACATTACTTTGCTGACTAAGGTCCGTCTAGTCAAGGCTATGGTTTTTCCTGTGGTCATGTATGGATGTGAGAGTTGGACTGTAAAGAAGGCTGAGCGCCAAAGAATTGATGCTTTTGAACTGTGGTGTTGGAGAAGACTCTTGAGAGTCCCTTGGACTGCAAGGAGATCCAACCAGTCCATTCTGAAGGAGATCAGCCCTGGGATTTCTTTGGAAGGAATGATGCTAAAGCTGAAACTCCAATACTTTGGCCACCTCATGTGAAGAGTTGACTCACTGGAAAAGACTCTGATGCTGGGAGGGATTGGGGGCAGGAGGAGAAGGGGACGACAGAGGATGAGATGGCTGGACGGCATCACTGACTCGATGGATCTAAGTCTGAGTGAACTTGGGAGTTGGTGATGGACAGGGAGGGCTGGCATGCTGCAATTCATGGGGTCACAAAGAGTCAGACACGACTGAGTGAACTGAACTGAACTGATGCATGTGTGGGGGCAGGAGGTATAGGAAAAATCTATGTACTATCCCCACAATTTTGCTGTGAACCTAAAACTGCTCTAAAAATATATTGTTTGTTTTAAAATTTTATCTAGAAGGACACTTAAGAAAATATAGTTACTTCTGAAGAGTAGGGCTGGGAGCTGAGATTGTTTGAAGGTTGAATTCCATATTTTAGTGTATTCCTTTCCATACTGTTCAAATAGTATGTTCATGTTTTCTCTTATAAGTCTTATATAAGCCTTGCAGGAAATGTCACACACTTGCTAAGGTTCAATCTAATTTTCTGCTAGCTTCATGTAGGGTAAATTTCAATATTTAAAAATTATATTTATAATGATGTTTTAAAAGGATTATAATTACTTAAGTCTTTTCTAAATCATTTTAAAAGATTAAATAAAATGTAATATAATTTTACATCAAGAGTATTTTATGTTCTAATTATTTGCAAATTTATTATATATAATAAACATAATATATAATAGCTGGTAACACTCAATTAACCTGAACCTTCCCTTCCCCAAATATTTAGAATAAATAAAAATATTCACAATTCTTAAAAAATGAAAAAAAAAAAGGTCCATTATCTCCCACCTGTCTTCAAATTCAGTGATAACATCACTCTCACTGAAAAGAAGGTACATCAGGAGACACAAGTTCTTCTGCCAAATTGGAAACAGACTTGCTGTAGATGTCAGAGAAGATACCTAACTGTTCTGCCCTCAGTTTCTACTTTGTCAATGTGAACGCAGTAGTAATCATCACAATCTCTTCCAGTCCTAGACATTCTTTCATCCAGTGCATTAGTGTGAGCTTGCTGTTTCAAAAAACCTTACAGTAAAAACCCTTGTAATGTTAATATCTATCCTCACTAAACTTTAAGAAAATGTAGTAAGTCTACATGAAACATGGTAAGTTACATAGTTTATTTTCAGTGCCTACAATTAAATGTGTAAGTGACAGAGATTTTTATCTTTTCTTGATAAATGAGATATTTAAACCTAAGAGTGCATTCTAAAAGGTTGATATATCAAAATGGTAAATAACCAAGGACACTTACAAGAAAATTATTTTTAAGTGAACTGAGTCGTAGTCTATTATTTTCTAATATACCACAAAATATCTCCTGAGGAATAAAGATTTAATCATGTTTTAGCAAGAAGCATTTTATGATATTAAAAGGAACACCCTGACTACGCAAGTACCAGTTTAAGACAGATGGAGTGAAAACCCTAATTTTTGTAACCTTGCTTTTAAATAGGAATATGTGGGTTAGATACTAAATATGAAACCATGACTTCAACCTACTCACTAACCGAAATTGTTTGCTATTCTCAATCACATCCTCAGGTTCAAGAAAAAACAAACAAATAAATAGACAAAAAATGGTCTACCTGAATTTGCCATCCTGACTTACCACATTCCTCATAAACATATATTTCAGGGGTACAGCATTATAGTTCAACACCTATAAACTATACAGAGTGATCACCACCACAATTCTAGTTGCCATCCATCACCACTCAGTTATCTTCACCCATTTGCGCGTCCCTCCCGACCCCTTTTCCCTCTGGTAACCACTTATCTGTTCTCTGTATTTGTGAGTTTGTTTTACTTTTGTTTTATTTCGTTTGTCAGTTTTTTTTGTTTGTTTTTTAGATTTCACATATGAATGAAATCAGATGGTATTTGTCTTTTTAAATCACTGCTGGAGGAAACAAACAAAAGTCTTATTTATTACATATTCAGAAATAGTCTCTGTGTGGATTTTAAAACCCAAATGTAAGAGTATAATTAGAAAAAGATAATGTCCTTGGCCCAGGAATGGAGAAGGACTTCTTAAAAGATACAGAGTACATAAAAGAACATTAACATCTTAATTCTAATGCTATAATTAAGGGCCAGTTCACACAGTTTCAAATACAAGTCCTTATTAGTTGTACTGGAAAGATGTTGTATTTGATAAAGATTCAGTTGAAAAAGAATTAAAATTTTTCTAATAACTCTAGTTTAAGTTTGAAAATGAGATAAAGAAAATCAACAACTTTGGAGTAACAGGTAACACTGAAACATAGTAAATTCTCCCTGTCTAAAATCTTGCTAGCTGAGAAAAATAGGTGATTTGCTAGATCAATTAACATATGTACATTTACACTGTGTGTGTTTGTGTAACACACAGCATTAAAAATGAATATATAGAAATAGATATAGTGACACCTGACTGAATTGAAGGGAAGGGTTAAATCCCATGGAACATCCTTGGAAGATACTTTTTTTTTTTCATGACTCACTGAAAGTGTGTTTTATTTTTGGAATGTCTTCTGAAAAGCTAAGGTCACATTAGCCAACAGCTTGCTGATGAACATTTCTGCAATTTGAAAAAGAAAGCTTAAATCTCAAATTTAGCCATAAGTGTGGTGTTCTCAATATAATTGTATTTTGATTAGAAGATTATTTCAAAGGTTTCTGATAACACGGTAAGATTTAGACAAGATTTCATAATCCAAATACAGATTGTTATTGGCAATATTTTATTTAGAAATGAACATATAGATATGCTATTTCACATTGATTATTGCTTCCTACTTCAATAGTTTAACATATTCAATATTCACATATTTCCATGCTTATTTCTAAAATATTTTCTTTTAAAAACTACAACTACAACATTGTTAGGATGCTTACACAAATTATCACTATTTCTTAGATATCCCATCAATATACAAGCTTTCTGGATTTTTAAGTCCATTTGAATTGAGATACAATAAAGTCCAGTCACTGCATTTAGTATGTTTATATTTTATCTCAACGATCTACAGATTTTAAACTATAAATTTTAATTTATACACCTAGAACCCTCTTTTTATTCTTTATATATATATATGTATTTTAAAAACTGGGTCATTTTTTCTTAGGATTTTCCATAGTTGGGCATGATGCTGTTTTTTCATGCTTCTTGTCACCTATATTTTCTGTAAATAGATGGTTAGATCGTGAGATTCAGAGACCGACTGGTGTCAGTTTCCAGTTTTTTGTACTGCTACTTCTTCGGCACTGTTGTGTGCTTTAATCAGGAGATAGGAGATATTCGGCCATCTCTTTTTGTTACGTAAAAGTTTATAATCGATGATGAGATCCTTCATTTCATAGTGGTTTCAAAAGTTGTGATTTTATTTCTATCATCCATTTTTAATATAGTATCTGGAATATTTCTTTTAAAAAATACCCTCATCAATCACTTGGTCATGGAAGGGAACCAAAGGTATAATTAATACAGAAAAACAGGATAAGTGTTTGAGTGTTATCTCTGTCTTCCAGTTTTCAAAGCAATTGAGTTGCTTATCTTGAATGCTAGTGAATGAGATTTTATTTAAGTATTATTATAAACGCATATTTAAACATGCTTGAATTTATGGAGATTATGATTCTTTTTTCTTGTTTAGACTGTTCTATCTTTGGATAGTGGGAGCCAAAGACACGTCAGTTGGGCCCAGTGCCTTTGTTATGTCCTTAGCGGCTTTCAGCTTCCTTACTTTCTGACATGACTCTCACATTCTCCACTCTAGATCTGAGTGAAATCAGCATTCTCCAAGGAATGTGGGTTTGTTTTAGTAGGGAAATTATCCTTAGAGATTATAAATATCGGGCAAGAGGCTTATCATTGCTGGATTAGTCCTTATTTTTAAGGTTTGCTTTTTAGTGGATGAAGTCTAATATTTGTTAAAAAGATAAAAACACCAAGAGTTCATATAGACACTTACAATTTAAACTTAGTACTACCATTTTTTACTTAAACCTATCTTGTTTATTTCTCCAAGAAACTTGGTTTCCAAAACAACAAAATTATTTCTACATTATATGCTAGTTTATCTATAAAACTCTAAGAATAATAATATGAGCACTACAAACAAAAATATGGCATGAATGAAATTTATGAAACAGAAACAGACTTACAGACATAGAAAACAAGCTTTTCAGACAGAAACAGGATGGGGCAGGAAAATGAGGAGTTTGGGATTAGCAGACACACATTACTATATATAAGATAGATAAACAACCAGGTCCTAGTGTATCGCACATGGAACTATATTCAGTATCCTGTAATAAGCTATAATGGAAAATAATATGAGAAAGAACATACACACATACCCAAATCACTTTGCTGTATACCATAAACTAATACAACATTCTAAATCAATTATACTTCAATAAAAAAATTTTTAAGATGCCTAAAGTTTGAGAAAAGTTTATTTTAATGGTAGCTGATTTATATTCTGGGTGGGTGTTGAAATATTTTTTGAAATATTTTTCTGCGTCTATTGAGATGATCGTGTGGTTTTATTTTTTAGCAATAAAATCAAGCCTATAAAATAAGTAGATTTAAATGTACTATAAATAGAATGCAGAACTGAAAATATAGAAAAAATCAAGACAATATGAACATGGAAAGGCTGATTTAAAAAATATATTTTGTGGAAATTATATTATAGCTCCTGAATAAGAAGGTTAAGGTGTGATGTGAACATCTTACTACTGCTAAGTCACTTCAGTCATGTCCGACTCTGTGTGACCCCATAGACGGCAGCCCACCAGGTTCTGCCGTCCCTGGGATTCTCCAGGCAAGAACAGTGGAGTGGGTTGCCATTTCCTTCTCCAATGCATGAAAGTGAAAAGTGAAAATGACGTCACTGAGTCGTGTCCAACTCTCAGCGACTCCATGGACTGCAGCCCACCAGCTCCTCCGTTCATGGGATTTTCCAGGCAAGAGTACTGGAGTGGGGTGCCATTGCCTTAGATACAGCTGAATTAGGAAACTGGAAGATTTTAAATAAAAAGAAATAGAAAATATGAAAAAAATTAAAAATCATGGATCCAAGTGATTCTCATATTTCTTGAAAGAACAGATATTGAAGCATGAGTTGATATTGAAAATTATTATAGTGGTGGTGTAGGCATGATACCCTGAAGTAAGCAGATTCTACAGCCATTGAGAGGGACTGTTGAGAGGAAGATGTAGACATTCGTTTTCTATTTCAGTACGAAGTGGTTCTCCTGAACTGATATTAGAAGTTAAAAGGACATTTGACTGACTATGCCTCTGATGCAAGTAGCTAGAATGCCAAAAATGATCAAGACTCCTGAAATCAATAGGATCTATATAGAAAAAAAAAGAAAAACTGATATATACAAATACTCTATTTTCTCATATCCTTCTTGGAAGGATATATCCCCTTGAAGTTTATATGTTCATGAGGATAAGCAATGCTTCACATTTATTTAGTTACTGGTTAAAGAGTGAGTGTTTATAAAAGTCATATATTAGGGATTCAGCAGGTAGAACTAAGGCTTCCCTGGTGGCTCAGTGGTAAAGAATCCACCTGCCAAGAAGGAGATGTGGGGTCGATTCCTGGCTTGAGAAGATCCCCTAGAGATGGAAATGGCAATCTACTCCAGTATTCTTGCCTGGGAAATCCTATGGACAGAAGACCCTGGTGGCTAACAGTCCATGGGGTCGCAAAGAGTCAGACATGACTCGGTGACAAAACAGCTGAAGCAGCAAGTAGAACTAAACTGAGTGCAACGTACAATGGAAATAGAATTAAGGATTTGTTGACTCGTGCTTCCAATTATAAGATATGTTCATCTCAACAGGTGGCTTTGTTCCTTTGAACTTTCATATCCTTATATGTAACTATAAAATTATAATTGTTATCATCCATTTCAAACAATTACGGTAAGATTTGAAAAAGATGATGGGATATGGGAAAACAACTTTGTACAGTCATCTAGTACTTTTATTATGCTTATTACACATAAGTATACAGATAGGAATAAAATATACATTTTATTTGTATACAGATACAAATAAAATGATAGATAGATGACAGATAGATGACAGATAGATGCAGCTAAAATACTTATCTAAAGGATGTAGCTAAAATCTTTATCTCTAAGTAACCCAGTCATTCATTCAGGCCAGGAAATCCAAATGCAATAATAGTAAAATAAATTAAACTTGCACTTTGTTCTCTAGGATCTATGTTGCTAAATATTTAGCATATTAAATGGGGGAGGCAGTTATTTTGATAGAAAAATCTGTATTATCCTGAATACAAATTCATATAATAAGATATTGAGCATCTATTTTGTGTCATACACTTTGCTGGTGATGAAGATACAAGGATAGACAGAATGCAGTGTCTCCCCTTTACCCAAATGTTCATACATCAAATGCGGCCTTTGTGGTCCTAATTTTAGATCACAGCAAGGACTAGGATATCTAAGAGACAGATATGGAGGAGGGAGGGTCTTTATCTCCATATGCTCAAGACACAAAATGCAAGATCTTTTGAGATATAAAAGGCAAAATGAAATTCAATTAGCTGATTTTAATTTACTGTGAGCGATTTCTTATTATGGCTACTAGCCTCTGTTTAACTTCAATTGTTTGATAGCACAAGCTTTACATCCACTTAACACACTTTTTTGCCATGGTTTCTCTGGTACATTAAATATAAAACTGCATTAATAATGATGCCAGCCATCTTTATAATTTCAAACTTTTAGATTTCCATTGCATTATGAATTTATAAACATTTACAAATTCAAATTTAGAAAGAATGTAAAATACCAGTTGATCACTGTTCACTTTTATTCATTCTATCATTGTAAATGTTTTGTGTGGTGGAAAAAATCCTTTACATTCTATCTAAACATTCTAGACTTGTCTGTCACACAAAAATGAGGTCCTTAGAAGTTGGCATTCCCAGACAATAGAACAAGAAAACAGCCTACTCATCCATCATGTAGCAATCTGACAGTGTGTTTGATTACCCCCTTTCAGAAGCTGCCAGTTCAGGACACTGGAGAGATTCCAAACTACAGCATCGTCATATTCAGACAATGTGGTCAGTGAGTCAGATTTTGCCCAAATCATGTTTCATAAGTCTGGCATGGTGTTTAAAATACTTGAACATATTGATGATATTAAGAGATATAAATCTTTTATATAAAAGACAAGATCCCAACCTGTCTTAAAAATGTGTGTGTTTAGCAACAGTGAGTGTATATTGTTTCTAGTCCTGACTTATTCTTAATGTTACACCTGGTATTAGTGTTCCAGAGGGCCAGAATCCATCCAGAAGCTGGGTTTGACTCAGAGAATTATGAACAGACACAGTCCCCAGTCCCCAGCTTCTTCTGAAAACCTCTATCTGGCACCACTGGGTCTATAATCGTGCATGGCAGCAAATAACTGGAGCTGAGTAGACAGCTGCCAATACTGCCCACCATTCTCTATGCTAAGTTGCTTTAGTCGTGTCTGACTCTGTGCAACCCCACAGATGGAAGCCCACCAGGCTCCCCCCTCACTGGGATTCTCCAGGCGAGATCACTGGAGTGGGTCGCCATTTCCTTCTCCAATGCATGAAAGTGAAGAATGAAAGTGAAGTCGCTCAGTCGTGTCCGACTCTTAGCGACCCGTGGATTGCAGCCCACCAGGCTCCTCCGTCCATGGGGTTTTGCAGGCATATTAATACCTTATCCTCTTTACACTCATCTACTTTTGCCCACTTTGTTAGATTGTGTTACCATTCACCGTATTTGTTACCTCTCTCCATTGCAGGATTTTTTTTCTTCCCAACCCAGTGACATCAGGCTTGGCTACTAACTCGCTGTGGCCAATGAATTGGGACATAAGCCACTTCCAAGCAGAAGCCTTAGGAGCTATCATGTGGCTCTGCCTTCTGCATTTCCCCATCAGCCAAGAGATCAGGATTCCCCAGATGGTGGCTGCTTCTTTGGTCCCAGAGAGAAGATGGGTAAGGAACAGAGCTGAAGCAAACTTGTGATGTGTATGTAGCATGAGCAAAAATAAGAGACTGTGGTGTCATATTCTATTACAGCATAACTTAGCCCAAGAACCATACATCTTTCTAGTTCCTCTAGCCATTTTATTCTATCCAACAGCAGCAACCATCTCTTGCCTGCCTAAAAAAGAAGACATATTTGATCCAGTGATCTAAATCTGAATGTTTTGAGAAACAGGAGTGTATAGAGCATGGTAAAACACGCAGTTGTTACATCGGGTTGGCCATTTCTTCAAGTTTTTCCATAAGATGTTATGAAAAATCCAAACAAACCTCTTGACCAACTCAATATAAAATGGCATATGTGTTTCCTCCATAGCTTATAATTTAGAGTGAAATGTATATAAATTAATATTAACTGAGTACTACCATGTGGTGGGTGTTTTTCATACTTTACCTTATTTTAAAAGACCAACAGCAATCACATGTATAGTTAGTATTCTTTTCAGTTCTCAAATAAGCAAACTGAGACTCAGAAATTTAGATAAATGTTTGTATTTGAATATGTATGTATTTCATAGTCCTAAGCTTATGTTCTTTTTTACTGTGTGTGCGTGTTAGTCGCTCAGTTATATTAACTCTTTGTGACCCCATGGACTACCAGGTTCCTCTGATCATGGAATTCTCCAGGCAAGATACTAAGTGGGTTGCCATTCCCTTCTCTAGGGGAATCTTCCTGACCCAGGGATCGAACTAGGGTCTTCATTGAAGGCAGATTCTTTACCATCTGAGCCACCATGAAACCCACTCAATTCTTGAAAGCATAAATTCTAGGAAGTCTCGTTTGAAAAAACTCTACTCAGTAATATGACAGCATTTAAGTTTCCCTTGACTTGAGTAGAAGCAGTGATTCCTTCATGCATCTGTGTCATCCCATGATAAAGTTGTATTCTATTCCTCTAGATATGGATAAATGATATAAACAGGAAAATATGGCATCTTCTTCCTCTCAAAATGTTCCATAAAGAAAGAACTGTCCTTTATTTTTAGTTATGACCTTTTCGTGGTTTTATAACAAAATGTGGTTTTCTGTGGGAAATGACAATGGCCATAGATGTTGATTTCGTGCAATGTCTTTATCTGGAAACATTAAGTCACTATTATGTAGTCCTCATTTTCTGTTATTACTGCAATTGCCCTGCCACTGTGTTGTGGGGTGTATTTTGAAACAAGAAAAATTACGCTGTTTTTCTGCCCCCTGTGATCCTTTTTAAGATGAAACCCTCCTTGCCATGAAAACTAGCCATCAGGCACTTGTTCCCTCAGGGGAAGATTATGTAAACAGAAATGAAGTGTTTTGAGCTTTGAAATGGACTTTTAAAACTCACAGCATGGATAATTTAACAGTAATCTTTTTAAACCTCAAAATCATGGCTTTAAATATCAAAAGCCACTACTTAGTAGAACTCAAAATGTAAAGCTTATATCATAAACCATAGTCATAGAAAAATCTTTGATTGGTTAGAATCAAATTTTCTTAAATCTTTTTAAAGTTAACAAATATGAATAGTGACAGGAGACAGGTATTAATGAAAAGAAAACACTGTAGTTGCCAATGGGAAAGAGGGTGGGAAGTGAAGTGAAGTGAAGTCGCTCAGTCATGTCTGACTCTTTGTGACCCTGTGGACTGTGGCCCACCAGGCTCCTCCGTCCATGGGATTCTCCAGGCAAGAATCCTGGAGTGGGTTGCCATTTCCTTCTCCAGGGGATGTTCCTGACCCAGGGATCAAACCCAGGTCTCCCACATTGCAAGCAGATGCTGTAACCTCTGAGCCACCAGGGAAGCCCAAAGAGGGTGGGAGAGGGATGGATCTGGAGTTTGGATTTAGCAGATGTTAGCTGTCTATGGCGGAGAAGGCAATGGCGCCCCACTCCAGTACTCTTGCCTGGAAAATCCCATGGACGGAGTAGCCTGGTAGGCTGCAGTCCATGGGGTCGCCAAGAGTCGGACACGAGTCGGACACGACTGAGCGGCTTCCCTTTCACTTTTCACTTTTCCCTTTCATGCATTGGAGAAGGAAATGGCAACCCACTCCAGTGTTCTTGCCTGGAGAATCCGAGGGACGGGGGAGCCTGGTGGGCTGCCATCTATGGAGTCGCACAGAGTCAGACACGACTGAAGTGATACAGCAGCAGCAGCAGCAACCATCACATATAGAACGGATAAACAAGTCCTACTGTATAGCACAAGGACCTATATTCAATATTCTGTACCCATAATGAAATGGAATTTTTAAAGAACAATATATATATGTTTCAGCAGATGCGTTTGTAACTGAATCACTTTGCTGTTCAGTAGAAATTAACACATTGTATATCAACTATATTTCAATAAAAGTAAATAAATAAATATAAAGAGTTACAAACAGGATTAAGAAATTTAGATGTTGATGTGAGCCTTTGAAAAGGAGCTTTGTCTTTCCTGTTCCTCAAGCTAGTTTGTGGGGATCTTTAAGCCAACAGCACTAGTGCCTCCCTCTCTTGGAGACGACAAGACTTACAATCAGTCTCACATGGTGTGAAATAGCAGGAAACGGCTGTGATGTGTCTAGACAAGCAACCTTGACAGAGCCCCCTATCAATCATTTCACTGCCTATAGAACTTTCCTTGAGCAGAGCTTAGAGTCAGTGAGAAAAAGCCAGTAGACCTGAAGGGCCTATGGTCAGGAAAAGGAGGATGCTGAGTGACTAGTGTGAGCCAGTGACTTAGGTATGTAAAGAAAAGACATTTTGGATGGATGTTTGTTGTGATTGATGTTGGTGACAAAACAAACAAAAAGAAAAACAGTGCAACTCAATTAACTGATACCAGCCTGGGCTGAGGATGAAGACGTTTGACAAGTCTCCTGACATGGCTTCAGGAGAAAGGAGGGAATCACACACTTAAATCCGAACTGGACCAAGGAAACTCTGAACACAATGAGCTGCTAATTGAATAGAATGAAGGCCCATGATCAAAATTAATTTCAGCTGTCAAGAAAAACCACAAGGTTAATTTTTGCATGTATCGTTATAAGCAATCCATTTCTGCCCGTTACACATAAACCCCTAACATCTGCCGTCTTATAGCTTTTGATGTCTGTTTCATTGTGGTCCCTATCAGATATGATCTACATCAAAATAGAGGATTTTGTGGAGTAGCATCCTGTATAATAAATGACGCAAGGTGACTGCTCTTATAAAGCAAAAGTGAGAGGTTATAGAATGAAAAGGGAGTTGCGAATTGGAAGTTACTCAGAAGATAAATGATTCACTTATGGTTAGTAAAAAGTGAAAGTGTTAGTTGCTCAGTTGTGTCCAACTCTTTGTGACCCCATGGACTGTATATTGGAGTCGGTAATCATTCTCTTTTCCAGGGATCTTTCCAACCTAGCGATCAAACCCAAGTGTCTCTCTTTGCAGATGTATTCTTTACCATCTGAGCCACCAGGGAAAACCCATTTATGGTTAAGGGATATTTAAACAGCTCACTCGTCATAGGTGATGCACTGTTTTCCAAAAACAAGAAATAAAATCCCAGGAGAAATGGGTGTGTTGGACAGTGATGGTTAATAAGAGGAAGGTAGGAAGCATCAAGAAATACCTTCAGAATTTAAAGAATGACAGTAAGAGGTGTTGGGGCTTCCTGAAGCAAAAAGGGCATAGGATAAGGACCATCACTAAAAGATTTAGTAGGAGGTCTGTTACTTTCTCATATGCCATTATTTTTATTGTTTTCTCATACTGACTGACAAACACTTTCTTTAAAGACTCATATTCTCATGTTGAGGATTCAGCAACTAGAGCAGCCTTTTTTGGGAAAGTATAGACTTTCTATGACCCAATTATATCCACAGGTTCAGACATCTATAAAAACAAAACTACATAGAAGCCCAAGTATTATAGTTCCGGGAAGAAGATGCTCCAAACCCTGTAGCTTGGAAAGAAAGGAAGAATCTCACCAAAACCAGCTGTGGACCTAGAATTTGACCTTCTACTCCCTGGTGGTGCAGAGGTTAAAGCAACTGACTACAATGTGGGAGACCTGGGTTCGATCCCTGGGTTGGAAAGATCCCCTGGAGAAGGAAATGGCAACCCACTCCAGTATTCTTGCCTGGAGAATCCCATGGACGGAGGAGCTTGGTGGGCTACAGTCCATGGGTCGCAAAGAGTCAGACACGACTGAGCGACTTCACTTTCACTTTCACTCAACAGTAAGGCGATAATGTATACAAATTCCCAGCGAAGCATAAAGCCCATTTTCACCTTCCTATGGATTTATCCTTGACATAGTGTGCCCAAGAAGATAAATTTTGAAGTCCTTTCAGAGGAAAACTGAAAGCCTTTACAGTTTCTTGTGAGAAAAAATACAGTGTTTTGGAGAATGTGGTTTTTGTTTGGGACCACCCAAATTTGAACAGCGAGTCGTTGCAAGTATGCCCGCATTATGCATGGCACGATTGGCGTTTGGTCAAGTGAGTTAAAGACTCGTATTTCAGTATGGACTCGTCTTTTTTGAGCCCATCAAAAGCAACTGTGAAGGAAAAGTTACTCAACCCCAAGGATGGCTGAGCTGCTGCTGCTGCTGCTGCTGCTTCAGTTGTGTCCAACTCTGTGCGACCCCATAGACGGCAGCCCACTAGGCTCCTCTGTCTCTGGGATTCTCCAGGCAGGAATACTGGAGTGGGTTGCCATTTCCTTCTCCAAATGGCTGAGCTAGAAACTATTTTCAAATTTGAACAGCGAGTCGTTGCAAGTATGCCCGCATTATGCATGGCACGATTGGCGTTTGGTCAAGTGAGTTAAAGACTCGTATTTCAGTATGGACTCGTCTTTTTTGAGCCCATCAAAAGCAACTGTGAAGGAAAAGTTACTCAACCCCAAGGATGGCTGAGCTGCTGCTGCTGCTGCTGCTGCTTCAGTTGTGTCCAACTCTGTGCGACCCCATAGACGGCAGCCCACTAGGCTCCTCTGTCTCTGGGATTCTCCAGGCAGGAATACTGGAGTGGGTTGCCATTTCCTTCTCCAAATGGCTGAGCTAGAAACTATTTTTCTGGTCTGCAGCAGGTGGCTTTTTCTGCCTGAGCTACATGGCAGCTGAGTGGTAGGTGAGGGTTTGTGAGTCCCAAAGCAGGAGACCCTATTCCTGGTCCAGGATCAGAACAGTAACAGACCAGCGCCTTGTGACCAGTGCAAGGCAAAGTGTGATAGGCAGGAACAGGAAGGAGGCAATGAGACATGGCCGCAGGGCATTGTGAAGGTCTGAGTACCCAGGGATTCTCAGAAATAACACACAGAAGTGTCAAGGTTCTGCTGTCATTCAGGTGAGAAAGAAAATATAGACATTTGAGCTATGTATATTAAATTAATTAAGATTCCACATGGGGAAAATATGTACAAAGACTAAATAGAGTAACACTTGATGATCATACACTGTATTTAAAGAAAATGATATTAATGACTGATTTAAACAACATCAGAGATGAGAATAATAATACTCAAAGTGAATCACGAACACACTCTGCAACTTCACTGCCTGAATCTAAAACATTTTGCTTGCATACCCATTACTGCACTTTTACTGTAAGGTCAAGAGAGTCCAACTCAAGATTATACTGCATAGCTTTTGAAAAGAGTTGTAAAAATTGAATAACTCTACTTAGTCCCTGCTTCCACGAAGAAGAATATTTCTATAATAAATCCCTTTTGTAAAATTCTAAGCATAAAAGCTAGTAGCCAAGCCACCATCAATTCTGGTGATATGTGTTTGTGTGTGTACGTGTATCTACCTACATATACACCTACGAATAAAACTGTGCTGTGGGTTCACATTTACAAAGTCCCTCCTCCCTCTGCGTGTGACTCTTTGCTGAGTGAGGTCTTGGTGAGCCTCCTTAGTTGACTACCAAGCAATCTGTCCCCACAGTGCTCTTTAGCACAGAGAAGCACCCCTTTTATATGTTAAGATGATCAGTGCCCTATAACTTTTGACATTTCTCAAAGGATGAGCTTGCCTTGGTAGTTTTCATTTAGTCAGGTTCTGCAGAACTTGCTGACAAAGGCTTTCTGACTCAGTCAGGAGGCCTCTACACTCCATTAGCTTCATGCAGAATGCTGCCTAATCTGACCCAGTTGTTCCCAGCAGAAAAGAACCCTAAAGGAAACACTCGAACCGAGTCAGTGCCAACACAGCACAGTGGACAAATGTTAAAGATGAAGCTTAGAGCCCCGTCTGCCCTGTTTTCTATTATTTGTCTGGCTGTTAAGTAATTTAGTCTTACTGAGACTAATCCAGAAAATGAGGGAAACATTTACCTCCTGTGGGCTCCAAAGAGGCTAAGAGAAATGATGAATATAAAATAACATCTAATGCATCTTAATTTCCACCCCTCTCTTATTGAGACCGAGATAATCAAGTTGTCTACCTGCCTTCAACCCATCTATGCTGAATTTGGTAAAAGCAGAACACTGATTTCATCAGGTCTAAATCAGACCCAGCCCAGTTCCTGCTCCCAAATCCCTTCCCATCAGATTCCTGCCCTGAAAGACACAGTTCTACCTCTGCTTCTGCACATGAGCTCAACTTCCCCTGATCTCTTCATGCCTGCTGGCACTTAGGTCCTTCTGAAATACAGACCCCCATCTTCTTTGGGAGTCTCGGGCTTCCTCTGCCCTGTATGTTCCAGTTCTTAGAAATGCACTTTTGCCCTGATGACTTTCTTTGATTCCTCTTCCAGATCTCCTCTGTAGGCAGACCTGTTCTTGACTCCAACTTTCTTTCTTACTACATTCACCTCATTTCCTGTCTCAAAGGCTGTGAGACATTCTGCTGAACGGCCAAGATCCACCTTCCAGCTGATTCATCCCAAACCAACTGTCTACTGCCTTTTCTAAGTGCTGTCACCACAGATCCTCAGATATTTCCTCGGCATCACACTTTTGTCTCGAACATCTGGATTGCCAGATCGCCACATGCACCCAGACGCCCTCTACTTTTGCCCTACTATCTGGCGCACCATGTCTCTTTTTTTTTCTAGTTGCTAGTTTAAATTTTTTAATCTTTGTGCCATCGCACCAGTGGCATCCATCCTGTGCTATTAAGGGTGACTGAGATACTGTGTGTTAGATCCTGCATAAAATTGTTCTAAGTCTTTTCTTTGGAGACAGTGAAAGCACTCCAGGTCCAGTCATAGTCCTGTGCAAGGGCTGGTCATTGGGAGCACCTCCTCAACATTTTTCTGTGTAACTCTAGTGCCTCATCAGGAATTTTCTTTTCTCTTTCTGTTACCTTCCCAAGACCTGCCAAGAAATGCTGTAGCTCCTGTGGTCACTGTGTATCCGTGAAGCACTGTTCTGGGCTTTGGACTGTTAGTTTATTCTATATGATAGTTAGAAATCCTCTCAAGGACATGAATTTTTTGGAATTCTTTCTGAATCTTAATTCAAAACCTTGTGTATTATAGACTTCCAATATACTTTTTGATTAAAAAAACTATAAATAGTAAATGCTGAGAGGGAAACTTCTTTCACTGTTGGTGGAATGTAAATTGATACAGCACTATGGAGAACAGTATGGAGAGTCCTTAAAAAATTAGGAACAAAACTACCATATGATGCAACAATCCCACTATTCAGCATGTGCACTAAGAAAAACCATAATTGAAAAAGACACATGTATCCCATGTTCACTGCAGCACTAGCGACTTAGCAGCAGCAGCAGCAAGACATGGAATCAACCTAGATGTCCACTGACAAATGAATGGATAAAGAATATTTGGTACATATATACAATGGAATATTACTCAGCCATAAATAAGAATTCATCTGAGTCAGTTCAAATGAGGTAGATAAACCTAGAGCTTAAATTAATAAAGAGTAAAGTAAATCAGAAAGTGAAAAACAAATATTGTATATTAATGCATATATATGGAATCCAGAAAGATGGTACTGGTGAACCTATTTCCAGGGCAGCAATGGAGATGCAAACATAGAAAACAGATTTGTGGACACACTGGAGGAAAGAGGGTGGGACAGAGAGTAGCACTGAAACATGCACATTACCATAGGTAAAATATTAGGCTGTACAAAAGTAATTGTGGTTTTGGACCATGAATTTTAAATCATTATAACTGAGCTCAAACACATCTTTATTAATCAAAAGAGGAATCAGTAGAGGCAACACATTTTTGCCAATGATAAAGAAGTTCATTTATTCCTGTAGCATAAAAATCCATGCTTTGGGATTTGATGAACTCTTGGAAAGCATTTTCTGCCTCCATGCATTTTCTTGGAGAAAATGTGGAAGAATTTTCTCTGTAAAAAGCTCTTGAGATGCTTGAAGAAGTGGTAGTCTGTTGGTGAGAGGTCAGGAGGATATGGTGGATGAGACAAAACCTCGTAGCCCAATTCATTCAGCTATTGAAGCATTGGTTGTGTGACATGCAGTGGGCTGTGTCATGGAGAACTGGGGCCTTTCTGTTGATCAATGTCGACTGCAGGCATTGCATTTTTCACTGTATTTCAATGATTTGCTGAGCATAGTTCTCAGATATAATGGTTCCACTGGGATTCAGAGAGTTGTAGTAGGTCAGACCTGGCAGCAGACCACCAAACAGAGACCATGAACTTTTTCTTGATGCAAGTTTGGCTCTGGGAAGTGCTCTGGAGCTTCTTCATAGTCTAACCACTAATGTGTCATTTGTCATAAAAAATCTACTTTTTGTCACATGTTACCATCCATTTGAGAAATGGTTTGCTGTTGTTGCATAGAATAAGAGAAGATGACACTACAAAATGATATTTTTGATTTGTGGTCAGCTCATGAGGCACCCAGGCTTCCCTGGTGGCTCAGCAGTAAAGAATCTGCCTGCAATGTAGGAGACCCAGCTCCGATCCCTGGGTTAGGAAGATCCCCTGGAGGTGGGCATGGCAATTCCACTCTAGTATTTGTGCCTGGAGAATTCCATGGATAGAGGAGCCTGGCAGGCTGCAGTCCATAGGGTCGCACAAAGTTGAAAGTGGCTAAGCAGCAGCAGCAGCATGAAGCATCCACTTATCAATCTTTTTCAGCTTTTCAATTTTCTTCAAATGCCAAATGACCATATATGATTGAGCTCTTTGACAACTTCTCCTGAAGGTGTAAGAGGATCAGCTTTGATGATTGCTCCCAATTGGTCACTGTCAACTTTCCATGGACAGTCACTGTGCTCCTCATTTTCAAGGCTCTCGTCTCCTTGTCAAAACTTCTTGAACCTCCACCACACTGAATGTTCGTTAGTGGTTCTTGGGCCAAATGCATTGTTGATGTTGTGAGTTGCCTCCACTGCTTTACTACTCATTTTGAACGTGAATTAAAAAAAAATTGCTCAAATTTGCTTTTTATCTAATATCATTTCCCTAGCATAAAATAAATATAAAATGAACAGCAAGTAATAAATCATTAGCAAAAAAGGCAAGAAATGTACATTAAAATGGTGCATAGTATAGCTACATTTATTTAAGAATGCCTTCCAATATCAAACAGCAAAGTTCAACAATGAAAATCCACAATCACTTTTGCACCAACCTAATAGCTAGCCAGTGGGAATTTGCTCTATGGTGCAAGAAGCTCAAACCAGTGCTCTGGGACAACATAGCAGGATGGGATGGAGTGGAAGGTGGGAAGGAGGTTCAAGAGGAAGAAGACATATGTATACCTATGGCTGATTCGAGTTGATGTATGGCAGAAACCAACACAATACTGTAAAGCAATTATCCTCCAATTAAAATGAATTATTAATAAAATAAAAAAAATTTGATGATGAATTCGTCATGCTTACCAGACATAAGTTAACTGAATATTCTCAAGGTAAAATTCAAGCAATGCTTCAGAGGAAGGGTGTTGGTATTACAAAACAGCACACTGGTTTGGCTACACTATACATACGGTATGTTAATGGTAAGTTAAAAAATTGAAGAAAGTAGGGAAAATCTCTAGATTATTCAGGTATGATCTAAATGAAATCCCTTATGATTCTACAGTGGAAGTGAGAAATAGACTTAAGGGACTAGATCTGATAGGTAAGAGTGCCTGATGAACTATGGACTGAGGTTCGTGACACTGTACAGGAGACAGGGATCAAGACCATCCCCATGGAAAAGAAATGCAAAAAAGCAAAATGGCTGTCTGGGGAGGCCTTACAATTAGCTGTGAAGAGAAGTGAAAAGCAAAGGAGAAAAGGAAAGATATAAGTATCTGAATGCAGAGTTCCAAAGAATAGCAAGGAGAGATAAGAAAGCCTTCCTCAGCGATCAATGCAAAGAAATAGAGGAAAATAACAGAATGGGAAAGACTAGAGATCTCTTCAAGAAAATTAGAGATACCAAGGGAACATTTCATACAAAGATGGGCTCAATAAAGAACAGAAATGGTATGGACCTAAGAGAAGCAGAAGATATTAAGAAGAGGTGGGAAGAATACACAAAAGAACTGTACAAAAAAGATCTTCATGACCAAGATAATCATGATAGTGTGATCACTCACCTAGAGCCAGACATCCTGGAATGCGAAGTCAAGTGGGCCTTAGAAAGCATCACTACGAACAAAGCTAGTGGAGGTGATGGAATTCCAGTTGAGCTATTTCAAATCCTGAAAGATGATGCTGTGAAAGTGCTACACTCAATATGTCAGCAAATTTGGAAAACTCAGCAGTGGCCACAGGACTGGAAAAGGTCAGTTTTCATTCTAAGGGAACATTTCATGCAAAGATGGGCTCGATAAAGGACAGAAATGGTATGGCCCTAACAGAAGCAGAAGATATTAAGAGGTGCCAAGAATACACAGAAGAACTGTACAAAAAAGATCTTCACGACCAAGACAATCACGATGGTGTGATCACTCACCTAGAACCAAACATCCTGGAATGTGAAGTCAAGTGCGTATATAAGGGTATAGTAAAATTCTTTGTACTATACTTGCAACTTTTCTGAAAGCCTGATATCACTAAAATAAAAAGCAAATAAGTAAATAAATACATGTGAAAGAGAGTGTCTCTTTCTGCATAACTTGATCAACATATTTGAGTATTATCTTTTCATCTTTGACAATCTGATAGTTTAAGAAAAGAACACTTCTCATTATTTTATCTTCTTTGTCCGCTTCTTCTCCCTTGGTATTCACTTTTTTTTTCCTCACTGATTTGTAAGCATTCTTTGTAAGCTGAAAAATCCAATTAAAAATTAGCACCTTTTCCACTATTGTGGGACAGATCCCTCCTCACGTCACAGCCTAGAGGTACTTAAATCTCTTTTGGACTAAGGAAAGGAAACAAAGAGGAAAACCTAAGTGTAGTGTGATATTCAAGGTTAATTACTTTCAACACTGTTACCTCACAAAGCAGAACCAAGTCCTGAACAATAGATTCCTTTCTCTGCCGAAAGTTTACGGTCTGCAGTTGATTTTCAGACAAAAAATTCCAGGATTTTAGGATTGTCATCATTTCAGTCATTGGGATTTTCAAGATGGTCCTCCTGAAAAACTCAGCAAGAGTTTCATCCATCTCTTTGGCACTTTAATAAAAATAAAAAGAGCACAACAAAGTATTAAGCAAACACAAAAGTATAACTTAGTGAATTTTCAGCATCATAATTTTAGCCAGAATTATGATTTGTAGGTGAAACACCCAAATTTTTCAGGCATTCTGCAGAGTATTTCAACAAAAGGATTTTCTCTTCGGTGTACATTTAAACATGTTTTAAGGTTTTTAAAATTAGTGTTCTCTCTCATTTCTTGGCTAGAGTATTTTGAACTTTTGATAGCAATAGTAAGTGAATCATTCCCTCATTTACCTATTCATGTATCAAATTACTAAACACCCATTAGTGCCAGGCAGTTTTTTAGGCACAGAGGATAGAGCTTTAACCCAAAATGACAAAAATTCCTGCCAGTAGGAAGTGTCCTTCCTAGCTGGGAGAGACAGGCAACAGGAAAATCACAAAAAATGTCAAAAGTGGTAAGCGCTGAGGAGAAAAGGGAGCAATGTTAGGAAGCTAGTAGCAGTGAACATGGAGCAGGCTGGGAATGGGTGGGGGAAGAGGGGAATGGAGAGCAGGCCTGAGAAAAGGTGGCATTTGAGCCAATTCTTGGGAGAGGAAGAGTGAGCCATGTGGCTGTTGGAGTAGCTCTCCAGGCAGATGGAACAGCAAGTGCAAAAGTCTTGGGGCAATCAACGGGAGAAGGAGGCCTCCACACAGGCCAGAGAGGAGAGTGAAAAGGCACAGAGGAGGAGGTGAGGAGGGCCATGTTTATGACAAGAAGCAGAAGTCAGTCTGTCAATCTCATCCGCTTCCATCAAGACTACAGGATACACAAGGACAAACAGAAGAGATTCCCCTAAAAGGATCGTGGCTATGAATTATTTCTACCATTTAAGTGTTTGTTGAATGGCATTTGATTTATTATATGATTATATATTATATGATTAAGCTCCACTAGGGTAGGAACTATGTTTGTCTTACTCACACCTGCCTTCCTAGAATCTAGAACAGTTTCACCCCAAGAACTCTCTTAGTGGAAATACCTGTTGAATAGGAAGCCCCAAGTTATTAGATACTCTTCCCTAAGAAGCCGTGCCTGAGGAGATAAACAACCTGGGAAGGATTAGCCAGTGACAATATCAAGACAACGTCACCCATCAAAAACACTGGAGGTGGGGGTGGTTGTTAAAACGCAGACTCCTGGGCCCAATGATTTAAACTAGGGGAGGGAAATGCGGGGGGGAAGTGCTTGAGATCCTGCATTTTTACAATTAGAATCTTAATTCTGGCTAAAGTTTGGGAATGTCATTCTAAAGAATTATGATAGAAAGAGGGAATGGAGGGAAGGCAACCTCATCAATAAAACTGGAAACCCTTGAATAAACTCTTCTGATTCCCTGTGATTATCTAATTTCTTTCTACTTCGCTGCGCGTGGCACCGTGTCTGGCACATAGTAGGTACACGAGATATAACAGCTGAATGAAAGCATGACCAAAAAGGTCCCTGTAAACATACACCGCCGAAGAGCTGCCACAAGGAGCAGGAGTAATGCGAGACTAAAAAGGACGGACGCCAAGGTTATCCCCAAATCAAAACACCCAACTCTGAAAGAAGCAGCAACCGAAGACGGAGTTCAGCGCTCGAGAGCTCTGGGCGGCGCCAGCGTGACGCAGGCCCTACCCGAGGCCCCGCCCCACCAGGGCGGATGTGACGTCACGACCAGCGCCTCCGCCCTCTTCGCCTCGGCCACAAACGAAGTTCCCCGCCTCGGCCCGAGACCAAGGGCCAGTCCCTCACCTTGGGGCCCGTGGCAGTCACAAGAGAGTCGCCTCAGAGTCGTGGGACGTGGCCTCTTCTAGGCTCCCGCCACATCCCGCCCGATCCCACGCCGCCGGGCTCTCTTACCCACACAGCCGGCCGGCTCCCTCCTCACCGACTGTTCCCGCCCGCGGCGCCTTCGAAACCACCAATTGCAGGCCCCGCCGTCCTGCAGCCCCGCCCACCGGGGGCGCCCACTCTGGGCTGTACCCGCGGCTCAGGGGCCGCGTGAGGAGAGCGAGGGGAGTGAGACGCGCCGAGCCCCCGCCTCAGTCTTCTCAGCGGAGACTATCTTTTGACTGCCTCAGTCCCAGCCACAGAATCTGGCTTGTCGGTTCCCCTTCAAGTGTAGGCTGTGCGGTGCCTCGGCGGACTCGCTCTCCCTCCCCTCACGGCGCCTGAAAATGGGCCCGTCCAGGCAGGCGGCGCAGGCGCCTGAGGCGGCGAGCGGCGGGGGCGGCCCAGCGGCGTCCGCGGTGGAGGGCGCCGCGCCTTCGCCACCCGGAGCTGGCCCGGCTCCGGCGTCCAGACCGCGCGTTTGGAGGCGCAGAGTCTTCGGCGGTGAATACCGCTTCCGCGCTCCTGCTGTGGCCGCGAGTCGAGTGAGTCTCGGGGGTCCGGGCCGTTCGGAGGCGCGCTCTCTTCCTGGCCGCGTTGTGCGGGGAGGCCGCGGGACACCCACCGGCCCCCACCTCGCGTCCCTCCCGGTCGCGCCCCGCTGTGTCCCGACTTTCCGCCGGCCTCGGGGGTCGGGACCGCCGCCCTGGGTTTCCCGGGGCGGAATAGGTCCACCTGAGCTCTCCGCCCTCGGGCATTCTCTGAGGATGCGCTGGTAGTTGAGCGCAGGCTTCTGCCCCACAGCTCTCGAGCTGGTGACCTTGGGCAGGCTTCTCCGTCCTCGGTTTCCTCGCCTGAAAAATGGGTGTAATCCAGCGCCTAGGTTGAGAGAAGCGTGTCCGACACGGTGAGCGCTCCCTACGGTGTATGCTTGTTATTGCTCTTGGGGATCCAGGCGTTCAGGGTTTGCTTGTGGGAGCCTGTTAGGGCACCTCTCAGCTGCAGTGAAATTTCCCACCAGTCCGTCCTGCGATGCGAGAATCCAGTAAGATCCTCATCAGCAGACTTTTCAAGAAAAGGCAGATCCCTTTTATCGGGTTTAAAGATGACCGAGCTTGTTTCACGTCAGTAGTAAGCAGTTTATGAAGAGTTAAGTAAATCCTAGTACTGATTTAAATGCATCAAGGAAGTTTGCATAAAGGAGACACAAGTCCTGTTCATACAGGCTGCTGCACATGTTTGGTTGATTTAAAACGATCCTCATTTCCCACCTTTTTTAAAAAAGAAAAACTATGTTAAGGTCTGAATCAGTGCTCAAAGCTGGGATAGGACTGCATTCAGGAAACATTTATTGGGCATATACTATGTGCATTTAGGAGAATATCTCCTCCCCTGCTAGCCTGTGTGTTCTTTGATGGTTATGACTAATTTTTTTTTTTTTTTGCTCTGAACTTCACGTGATTTGACAGAGGGCTCAGCACCAAGAAAGTGGTGATAAATCGTAGTTCAGAGAACGCTACAGCTGGGCCCATGCCTTAAGAAATGACGTGAGGTTGCTCTCAGAAGCAGTAGGGGCATGGTCTGTTACTTGGAGCACTTGTCACCTAATCAGAAGCCTCTGTTTAGATTTGGTTATTTTGCAGCTGTGATAAGTAAAAGGGGGTGGGGAAGGTCGTCCCCCTCTATGTCTGCTACTTCTGCTCAGTACAGTGAGGTTTGAAGTAGAGAGATTCTAATTCAGTTAATTCCAGAGCTTTCTGAAATTAGACTTTAAAAAATATGTGTTTTAGAGAGCAGTTTTTTCCTGGAGAACAGATTCTTTAGGCTCTGAACAAGAGACTTTTCTGGCCTTGTTTTAAAATGACATTAGAAATTGTAATTGTAGTGTGAATTTCTTTCTAGTGAAGCCACACAATAGCAAAATATCTCTAAAGAAAGCCTTAGTGGCATTAAAATATAGGGTTTCCCTCTTGTGATTATAGATCTAAAATGTGTTATTAGAATGTTTCCTCTCTTTTCTACACTAGAATTCATATATTTCTTCAGTTTTTTTCTTCTAAAATTGTGCCACCTGGTGGTTGAAATCTATATAGACTACTTGTTAGATTTTACCTCAGAGTCTTGGTAGAATAAGGTGAAGCAGTGAATAAAATAAAATCATAAATTTTGTATCTTTAGTGAGAGCTCCCTATTGCTTTGACCCTCCCAGCTCACCCCCAAGTAAAAGTTACGATTGCTTTGCAGGGACCTATTAGACAGTTATAAAAATATCAGATGTCACAGATGAACATTTTTAGGAGTTCAAGCAGACTGTTTTGGCATTAATCTGTGCATACCTGAGGAAGTGGATGGGATTGGCATGGGAAGAGAAGAATTGTAATTGTGAGAAGTAAACTGTTCTGATGGTTTCTAAATGCCAGTGTACAAACGAAACTGAAGTTTTGTTTTAAATAATAACTTGAATAGAGTTATCCCTCTCTTTCTCATTAGACACGCTTACACTAAATCTTACCACAAATGAATGTTTCCTTCACTTTTTTTTTATACAGTGTGTTTGTTTGTAATTATCTTGGTGCTACCTTTTGAAACTGTTTTCTGTATTCTTAACAGTAACAAGTGTTTATCCTTTGAGTGCAAATTTTATTTTGAGAAGTGGCTTAAATTTAATTGTGAACTTAGATTTGAGAAAAAAACTTAAGGATGCAATGTAAGAATATACTCTGTGACATCCTTACTTAGCCAGTCTCTTGGGCACAGGAGGCCAAATAAATGAGAAGTTCACACAGCAGCTTGTTTCAATGTTGGACAGCTCCAGGAAAATGACATCTGCCCCTGAAACTTCCAGTTTGATTTCCGGTCCTGTCCTCAGACACATCTCAGAGTCAGTTCGGTTCAGCCTTTCCCATCAGGTGACAGAACACTTCAGATTACTAATGATACTACATTTGTCACACTTACTCTTGATATAGGTCTAGAGCTAATTCCGTTTTATGGAAAAAGAGACGTTTCAGATTAAGTAGCCAAAGTGATATAACTTGTGAATAGCTGTGAACACAGTTTTTACCCTCAGACCCACATCTTCTCCCTTCAAATCCATTACTTGTCCTACTTAACCTGGCTGTTCCTTTTATCTATTTTCTCTGTGGTGGGTTTCCCTTAGTAAATATTCCCAATTTCATGAATGGCTTCCTGTTTAAACCTAATGTCAGAGCCATCTCCTTCCTGAGCATTCACCCCAGGGATATTCAGATTGTCAGTGTTTTGGACATGGCTCAGCAGGACAAGCACTATACTTTTCTTTTTCTTGATGTAGACAGATACTCTTGTTTCTAGTAATACAGGATAGTATTACATTGACTTCTTTGAACCTCAGCCTGCGATTAGTCCCTGTTGAACTTGTAGCTAACCAGAGGTTCTCTGGGGAGTAGTTTTTTCTATCTATTTATTTCATTCACAAACTGCTGGGAGGCATATCTTTCTTATTTTGAAAGTGGGAGAAATCTGTCACGGTGAGAGATTACGTTGGGTAGTAACTCTGTTCGAAGAAGGCAAAGGCACCTCACTCCAGTACTCTTGCCTAGAAAATCCCATGGATGGAGGAGCCTGGAAGGCTGCAGTCCATGGGTCGCTGAGGGTCGGACACGAATGAGCAACTTCACTTTTCACTTTTTACTTTCATGCATTGGAGAAGGAAATGGCGGCCCACTCCAGTGTTCTTGCGTGGAGAATCCCAGGGACGGGGAAGCCTGGTGGGCTGCTGTCTATGGGATTGCATAGAGTTGGACACCACTGAAGTGACTTAGCATTAACTCTGTTATTTACTGTGTGACTTGGGGCTTAGTTTTGTTATGAAAATATGAGTAACACATATTTTGACCTACAAAAAAGCAATTTCTTATGGTTTAACTGAATTTAAAAAGGTACCTGCTTCCTACAGTTATTGGAAGAATTATAAGACTTGTGCCTGCACATGGTAAGTATTCAACAAATTATTTCTATTCTAATAATATATTATTATGGCTTTGAACAATTTTTAAAAATAAGAATATGGAATATATATTTGACTTTTATTCATTTCATAAAATGTTCCTTGAGTTATAATAGTGTTATTAGAATAGGCTGTTAAAGATGACTACTGAAAGGTGTCAGCACTCATTTAAATGTGCTCTAAGAACAGTGTTATTGCTTTATAGTTATACTTTGTATATTATACCCAAGAGTACCCCAGTACATATGTGTATGCACCAACAGTTAGCTGAAGCTGGTAGATGGAAGGAAAGGGGAGGAAGAGAATATCTAACTAAAAAATGGGGTAGAGGCAAGAGGGGAATGATTGATAAAACGAATTTGTTAGGTAAAGGATACGTGTTCAGAGCTTTAAGTTAAATAGTAGCTTTCACCAAGAACAAGAAAAGGAAACTACTACATATGAAACCACTTTCTTATTTGATATCATCATCTAGGATAAGTAGGTAGAAGGGAAGATAAGAGATAGAAGTACAGCATGGCTGTGTGTATGGTAGCATACATATTTGAAGTAAACTTTTAAGGAAGAAAAAAAAATATGTACCATGGTATATATTTTTGCTTATATACAATGTGCATATGTGTGTTTATCTCAGTACCCAAGTGTTTTCTTAAGTATTTACTTTGCCAATTAGAGAGGGCTTTCAGTACTTCAGAAGTTTGTTTCTGAACTGTAAAAGCACACATCTGAGGGCTGGTTCATAGATATATGAAAAAATGTTTTGTTAAATATACTTAAAAAATAAAATGTTAAAGACATTTTCTGGATGACTAAAACCAGTGTACATCTTCCTTCAGAAAAAATAAGCAAGGCAGAAGCCAGATAACTTTTACTATATATAAGTGTAGGTGTATAATATTGGTATAATATTAGATGGCTTAAATTGCTGTACTGTATGAGACCTCTTTTTTCTGAGGCAGAATTTTTATATCATTTAAAAAGATTGTAGTCAGTGACAGGCAAATAAAACTTGAACTTGGCTGCATTTTCAGTTTCCATTTCAAATACTCAAGTATTTTAACTTGGCACAATGGCTTGATTTGTGATCTTTAGCTGTGGTATGTTTGTGTGTGTGGCAAGGGGTGGGGTTGAGGTTATTAGTCACTCAGTGGAACAGTGATCTGATACTTTTATAAGTTGAAATCTGAAGTAGTAGGTATAATTCTCTGCAATTATTTGTTTAGTCATTTTTAAGGATTTCGTTTGTCAAGAGTAGAAGGTGGATAGGCTGTTTGAATTTCTTGAAACTTTTTTCACAGCTTTATTAAGGCATAATTTACATACTGTAAAATATGCCCATTCTAAGTGAATTAAGTGATTTTAGAAAGCTTATACAATTATGCAACCATTACCCCAATCCTATCTTAGAACATTTTTGTCACCCAAAGTTTTCTTTTTGCCATTTGCAAATTAATCCTCACTCTCACCTTTGGACCTCCACATTGATCAGCTTTTGCCTCTACAAATTTGCCTTTTCTAGACATGCATGTAAATAGAATCATACAGTACTGTCTTTTGAGTCTGCTTTATTTCATTTGGCTTAGTGCTTTTGAGATTCCTCCATGTTGGCACATGTATAAGTTTTTTCCTTTTTAGTGCTAAATAGTGTCCCATTGAATAAATACACAAATTTGTTTATCCAGTACTTGGTTGTTAAGACATTTTGATTGTTTCCAGTATTGACTTATGAATAATGCTGCTGCTGCTGCTAAGTCGCTTCAGTCGTGTCCGACTCTGCGACCCCAGAGACGGCAGCCCACCAAGCTCCCCCGTCCCTGGGATTCTCCAGGCAAGAACACTGGAGTGCGTTGCCATTTCCTTCTCCAGTGCATGAAAGTGAAAAGTGAAAGTGAAGTTGCTCAGTCATGTCTGACTCTTCGCGACCCCATGGACTGCAGCCTACCAGGCTCCTCCATCCATGGGATTTTCCAGGCAAGAGTACTGGAGTGGGGTGCCATTATGACCATTCATATATAAATCTTTGTAGGGACATAAGTAAAGTAAGTAAGTAAAGTCACTCAGTCGTGTCCGACTCTTTGTGACCCCATGGACTGCAGCCCACCAGGCTCCTCAGTCCATGAGATTCTCCAAGCAAGAATACTGGAGTGGGTTGCCATTTCCTTCTCCAGGGGATCTTCCCAACCCAGGGATTGAACCCTGGTCTCCCGCATTGGAGGCAGACGCTTTAACCTCTGAGCCACCAGGGAAGTCCTGTAGGGATATATGTTCTCATTTCTCTTGGGTCTGTTCTAAGAGAAATTTCTAGGTCATATGTTAAGTTTGTGTTTAACTTAAGAAACCACTAAATAGTTTTCTAAAGTGTCTGTGCTACTTAACCTTCCCAGTAGCATTGTATGAGATCCCTTTCCACCACATTGTAAGCAGTGCTTGCTATTGTGTAATTTTTTGATTATAGCTATTCTGGTGAATGTATAGTAGTGTCTCATTGTGGTTTAAATTTCTATTTCACTAATGACTAGTGATGTTCAGCTTCTTTTTATGTGCTAATTTACCATTCACATATCCTCTTCAGTGAAATATCTATTTAAGTCTTTTGCTCATTTTGGGGGTATATTTTAAACACTGGATTGTTTGTAAACTTTCTTTATATGTTTTAGGTGCAAATCCTTTGTCATATATGATTTGTAAATATTTTCCTTTAGTGTGTAGCTTGTAGAGGAGCTACACGCTATTTTATTTTTTAGAGCAGTTTTAGGTTCATAGCAAATTTGAGCAGAAAGTACAGAGAGACCCCCCTAGGCCCCCTTTGTCCACACATACCCTGCCTCTCTCCCTCAGTCAACATCCTCCAAGAGTGGCACGCTAATTACAGTTGATGAGCCCACATTGACATGTCATTATCACCCAGAGGGTGACTTGTCTTTTCATTTTCTTAATTTTGAAAATGGAAATTTTTAATTTTGTTAAGTTTTAACCAATTTATTCTTTTATGGACTTTGGTGTATCTTTGCCCAACCTAATGGATTTCCCTGGTGGCTCAGACGGTGAAGTGTCTGTCTACAATGTGGGAGACCTGGGTTTGATCCCTGGGTCAGGAATATCCTCTGGAGAAGGAAATGGCAACCCACTCTAGTACTCTTGTCTGGAAGACCACATTGACAGGGGAGCCTGGTAGGGTACAGTCCATGGGGTTGCAAAGAGTCGGACATGACTGAGCGACTTCATTTCACTCGCTTTTGCCTAACCTACTGTCATGATTTTTTCCTAGGTTTTCTTTCTTGGAACTTTTAAAAGACTAAAGTAGTTAATTGGTTCTTTCCTTTGGTAATCTCTTCTGGGTCATAAAGAATTGGTTTAAGAGAGAAATGGGTGAATAGAGAAATAGGTGAATGTAACTATAGCAAATACTTTAAAATAATATTTTATCTTAGACCTTGGATGCTAATTTTCTTTTCTTGTGAATGAACCAATTAAACCTAATTTTGGGGATTTTTAGCTTTTTGTTTTCATTGTAATAATTGCCTTTATGGATAGAGCTGCTAAATTTGAAAAAAAAAATCCACATCTCTTCTTGTTTCTCTTCATGGTTTAGTTAGATTTTCTCAGCCGGATGTTACTTAGGAAGAAAGCAGTGTATATTAATTCACACTAATGTGAGATTGACTATTGGCCCTTTAACCCTTATACATTTAGGCCAGTTCTCTTCATTGGTAGGATTTTACCTGAATAAAATAAGTTGTAATCTATTTCAGAGTATGGGAAGGAAAAGTAATTGAAGTCAGGCTTATTAACATGGGCAAGCTGTTTCTGGTTAAGCACCTATTTCGAGGATCGGGTCTTTTGAGTCTGCTTTTTTCTGAACCTGCGTGTTCTCTAAATACTCCTGATAACCCACAGAATCTAAGTCATTGGATAGGTGAGGCTCAGGTTTAATTTGCCTAAGGTCACCTTTCTTTTCTGATAAAGGTCACTGAAGTTTCTTACGGAAAATAATTTTAGATTGCATTAACAAATACAGTCACACATATTCAAGACACTCTTGTATCCACAGGTTGCTCTGCTGTGTTCCATCTCCTCCTAAAGATGCATCCTGACTTATCTCCACACTTGCACACTGAAGAATGCAACGTCTTGATTAACTTGCTTAAGGAATGTCACAAAAATGTAAGAGTTCAGAAAATAACCCTGAAGCAACAATGAAACCTAGATACAATACACTAATGTAAAATGTTATCTCCATTAATAGAAGGAGATGATAATGTCTTTGTTATGGGTCTTAGCTGAGGAAGGATTAGCAGTTGATGCTTCTGATTTGTTTTTAGAAACTACTTCCTTTTTATGATGAGTAGAAATCAAGCCTGGTAGTTTTATTAGGGAGCTTCTGAAGTGATACGTAGTAGTTACAATCCATGTTCTTTGACATCTGTCATTATGTGCTTAAAGGAAGTTGAAATATTTTTTACAATTACATGTTAACTAGATTTAAATTATGACTGGCCTCATTTAGCAGGTTTACTTAATGGTTGCTGTGTACTTAGTCACTGAGTCGTGTCTGATTCTTTGTGACCCCATGGACTGTAGCCAGCCAGCCTCCCCTGCCCATGGGGATTCTCCAGGCAAGAATACTGGAGTAGGTTGCCATGCCCTCCTGGTTAGTAGAATGGAAATAAAATTCCATTTTTAAAACCAAAATAGAAAATAAGCTCATTTTTGCAATGCATTAAATTTGACATTTTTACAGATGTCAGAGGTTTTGTTTTTTTTTAATATTATTTGGTGTATGAGACAGTTATAAGAAGCATTTGTGTTTTTCTTTAGCTTTGCATGATGCGTTATTTCCTTCATGTTCTTCATAAACTGTAGATATATCAGATTCTTATTTAAATGAGTAAAATTTTAAGACTAAAAGTGAAGTAGTAAGGAATGTTGATGACCTATGAAGTCCGATATTCATCACTTCATGGGAAATAGATGGGGAAACAGTAGAAACAGTGTCAGACTTTGTTTTTTTGGGCTCCAAAATCACTGCAGATGGTGACTGCAGCCATGAAATTAAAAGGCGCTTACTCCTTGGAAGAAAAGTTATGACCAACCTAGATAGTATATTCAAAAGCAGAGACATTACTTTGCCAACTAAGGTCCGTCTAGTCAAGGCTATGGTTTTTCCTGTGGTCATGTATGGATGTGAGAGTTGGACTGTGAAGAAGGCTGAGCGCCGAAGAATTGATGCTTTTGAACTGTGGTGTTGGAGAAGACTCTTGAGAGTCCCTTGGACTGCAAGGAGATCCAACCAGTCCATTCTGAAGGAGATCAACCCTGGGATTTCTTTGGAAGGAATGATGCTAAAGCTGAAGCTCCAGTACTTTGGGCACCTCATGCGAAGAGCTGACTCATTGGAAAAGACCCTGATGCTGGGAGGGATTGGGGGCAGGAGGAGAAGGGGACGACCGAGGATGAGATGGCTGGATGGCATCACAGACTCAATGGACGTGAGTCTGAGTGAACTCCGGGAGTTGGTGATGGACAGGGAGGCCTGGCGTGCTGCGATTCATGGGGTCGCAAAGAGTCGGACACGACTGCGCGACTGAACTGAACTGAACTGAAAGAATGTTGATGACAATACATTTTCAGCAAACTATTTCCACCATACATCTAGATTAAGAATTTATATTGTCTTTTAACTGTAGCCATTCTGTGGATGTGTGATCGTATGTTATTTGGTTTTAAATTGTTTCCCTTGGGCTGATGACTTTAGGCATCTTTTCATGTACTTACTGGACATTCACATAACGTCTTTTGCCCATATTTAAAAATTGGGTGTTTGTCTTGTTATTAAGTTGTAAGAATTCTTTTTATCATCCAGCATACAAAGTGTGTTGTGAATATTTTCTCCCAGTCTGTGGCGTCCTTTTTTATTTTCTTAAAGGTGTGTTACAAAGAGTTTGTAAGTTTGATAATAGTTTACTAGGTTTTTCATTCATTGTTTATGTTTTTTTTGTTCTAGGGATCTTTGTCAATTTCCTGGTCACAAAGTTCTCTCCTATTTTTTCTTCTGGAAATCTTATAGTTTTAGTTTTTGAAATTTAGGTCTGTGATTCAAATTAATTTTTGTGTATGTTGTGAGGTATGAGTCAAGGTTTATTTCTCTCCCTGTGGATACCCAGTTATTCCAGCACCACTTGTTGAAGAGCTTTCTTTCCCCACTAAATTACCTTGGTGCTTTTGTCAAAAATCAATTGCCCATATGTGAATGGGCCTACTTCTGGGCTCTCTAGTGTGTTCCACTGATTTATATGTTTATTCTTAACACAGTTGATTTTGACATTATCTTACTGGGGTCACCTGATCCCATGACTGTTTTGTCCTCTTCTCTGTCTTAATTCACTTGTACTGCATGTAGACTGATCTCTCAGTCCTAAGTGTAATCATTGTTCCCCTTTAATGGCTCCCTTTGCCTGTAGAATAAAGTCTACGTTTTTTGTGTTCTGAGGCCTTCTGTACTGGCCCCTACTTACACTTGGGCTTGACCCCCCTCCTGCCCTGTGTCCTTCCTGCTCACTCTGTCTGCAGTTGTACTGGAGCATGGTTCTGTCTTCTAGGCTTTTTTACTTGCTTTTTCTCTTTGTTTAAGTGAAAGGTTTTCTCACTGTCTCCACTTCTCACTTGCTTGATAAGGTTTTATCATCCTCCAGGTTTTATTCTGCTGAATTTGTCATTTCCTCTTCCTTTTCTTTCTTGGCCTGGATTCCCTTGGTATAATTACTCTATACTTCAGTAATACTTTACGTATTATTTCCAACTCTATGGCAGTTACTCTCACACTTTTTAGTCTCAGAACTCCTTTACATTCTTCAGGGTTATTGAGGACCCCAAAGAACTTTTGTTTATGTGGGCTGTATCTATCAATATTTGTTGAATTAGAAGTTAAAACTGAGAAGTTGAAAAATATTAATTTATTTTAAAATGACAATAATAAACCATTACATGTTAATAGTTATTTTTCATAAAAAAGACCTTATTTTCCAAAACAATAAAAGGGTGAAAAGAATGACATTGCTTTTACATTTTTGCAGTTCTTTTTAATGTTTTGTTTAATAGAATACAGCTGGATTCTCATATCTGCCACTTTGCTCAATCTGTGCTGATATTACAGGTCATGTAGCCTCTGGAAAAATCTATTGTACCCTTGTGAGAGAATGAAAGTGAACAAAATAAATAAGATCCTCAGTTATTAGGAAGATAGATTTTACCTTCTCCTGAAAAGGTTTTGAGTAGTCCTGGGACTCCACTTTGAGAACTGCTGCTGTATAGTGATCACTTCATATTTTCTTTTCCTTCTGGCTATGAGAGTGGGGCCCAGGTCCACCATGCTCACTATTGTGTCCCTAGTGGCTGGGACTCTGTCCTCCAGACCCTGATTGATTCACTTACCCAATCAGTAGCTCTGCCAGTTTGCTCTCTAGAAATAGACACCAGGCACTGGAGGCTCATGCCATGTGTATACAAGAGAAGTACAGTCAAGGGCATTTCTTTTACTTTTCAACTTTTTATTTTATATTGGAATATAACTGATTAACAATATTGTGATAGTTTCAGGTAGACAGCAAAGAAGCTCAGCCATACATACACATGTATCCATTTTCCTCCAAATTCATGGACATTTCTTTTATCAATGCCACTGGGGCATTTTTGGGTTTGTTTTTCATGTAATGTCAGAGTGTTATTCTCATTTGGGCTTAATGTTGAGGTGAAAGTGAGAGTATAAATTAGCTTTTGTCTTGAATTTATTTTTTTTTGTTGTCTTGAATTTTTTAAATAAGATGTATCAATATGGGATGATATAAATAAATATAAAGTAAAATATGAAATATTGTGTTACATTCTAAAAATTTAATCCTGTCTATTGTTTCTGTTTGGCCAGAAGGTGTATGAAAAAACATTGTCCCTTTGTGTTGTCAAGGAGGCAATTTATGCACAGGAATTATTTATCCTGAAAAGGTCATTAGGTAATCACTAGGAAACCTTAAATCCTTGCCAGAAAAACTCTGATCATTTACTCAGTGTGGACAAGAAAAGTACATTTAAAGTGGTAAAGAAACAGGTAAAAAAGAAATAGCATGACTATTACTAATAGCATGACTATTACTAATTATGTGTTGTCTGGTTTCCATGAAAGCCTTAATTAGAAAGGAAAGGGAAAAAGTGCTCATTGTTACAAGTTCAGCATTTATGGCATGTCATTATAGGAGATCACCATGCTCTCTGATCTACCCTTAAAAATGGCGATGTGCAAACACACTAAGTATGGCAAAGCAGAGCAGACTTTGAATTTTAAGCATTGATTTCCTTTTATTGTGAATTAGTGACTTGTTTATATTGCCCATACAGGCTGTGTAATATTAGTGTTATGTGTTTTTACTTTATTCTGATGACATTTTGAATAGAGGCAAGTGAGAGAAATAGAGGCAAATAGAGAAAATGGCTTTGGCACCAAGCGTTTCATAGATAACTCTTCTATGGGACAGGGGTGTTTGCTCATGAGGAAGTTACTGTCATGTCAATATGGCTACACTGCATTTGGACATCAATGGCACCCCACTCCAGTACTCTTGCCTGGAAAATCCCATGGACGGAGGAGCCTGGTAGGATGCAGTCCATGGGATCGCTAAGGGTCGGACACAACTGAGCGAATTCACTTTCACTTTTCACTTTCACACTTTGGAGAAGGAAATGGCAACCCACTCTAGTGTTCTTGCCTGGAGAATCCCAAGGATGTGGGAGCCTGGTGGGCTGCCGTCTATGGGGTCGCAGAGTCGGACACGACTGAAGCGACTTAGCAGCAGCAGCAGCTGTAATAGAGGATGGATAAGATGCCCTTAAAGAAAGGGTATTAGGTAATAAAATGCTTTTCACTAGGTCGTTATGAGGTTTTGGCAGGTTAATAGGCTTCTCTTTTATCAAAGAAAAGTCTTTTTTATTTTTCATTTCTACCTATAGAACATTTCTTTTTTAGTAGGAATGCTAGGGTAAGCCCATTTATTTGTGTATTTTATACTTATGGGTTAACTGTTTGATTAACTATTAGCCATTTGCTTATTGACAAGGTGACACATTAAATATTTCAATTCTGAGCCAGAGACCTTAGCGTATTATGGGATGAAATATTTTACCTCTTTTCTTCCTTTTAGCACAGCATTCTGAAATTTTTTGGTCATTGCAATGATCTTGACCGGGAGATGAGAAAATGCTTGAAGAATGAGGTAAGGAAAACATTCAAGGATGGAAATGGTTGAGAAGTAGAAGAGACTATTTTGGAGCAATATTATTTATTACTACCATTATTATTATTTTTTTTTTTGGCAAGTTTTCATATAACACCAAAACTTGACTTTATAGATATGTCTTCCCCTAAAGTCAAGAGGAGAAATGAAAGCGTCTTCTGGGGACAATCTTTTGGAACATTGCTGATTTTTTTGCATGTACATAAATGAAAGCAACTATCTTAAAATAATCACTGTAACTCCTCTGGATGAATTTTAAGGTTTGAGAAGTTGAATCTGTAAGCAGAAAGAATTGTTGATCAGCTTTTAGCTCTAGCAGGTAACTAAAACTCTCTGGGCCTCAATTTCCTTGTATAACATGAGGACGCTAGATTTAGGCTCTTTCCAGCCTTAAAACTTGGAATTTCTTTGTAATTATAGTATATACAGCCCATAGGGATCTAGTTTGACTTGTTTGGAAAGACTCATTTCCTGAACACAGCTTTAGGCTATGACTTGGACTTGGGCAAATAGCCAAAGTTTATTGTCTTTTTGTAGGTACCGCAGACTGAACAGAGTGCATTTTAAATCTTTGAAAAGAAATTTAATTCCATTTCTGTTTTATTCATCAGAAATTTTATGTCCAGAACCTTTAAAAATATGTAACTGCTAAAAATCTGCCTTCCAATTTTCATTTTCTGTACTTTTGAACTTTCTCCCCCCATGAGCCTCATATTGAAAGGTATTAGATATTTGAAGACATTCAGCATCTATCTTTAATCATTTTTTCCTGGTTTCTACTTTGGGGCTTTTTTCCTCCTTCCTTCATGGAATCCTTTTACAGCATCTTTACTGTTTGAAGAACTTCCTGGAGTTCTGATAATTTTCTTCATGTGCACAAATTGGTATATGTTTTAAACTGATTTTTGAAACACTTCTTTATATGTAAAGGGTATTTTGTATGGAAACTAAACCTAGGGCTGTCTTCCTTTTCTAATAAGATTATGGAAAATAAGCCCATACTGTTTTACTTGGTATAGGTATTTATTTATTATGTGCTTTCAGTTGTGTAAGATAACCTTTTTCCTAAGTTTAGATTTTTTTATCCTCACAGTTAAGTGATTTTTGTCATTGGTTTGGTGATTATATCTACATATGAAAATTTTCCCCCCAGGTTGTCCTGAACTGTCAGGAGCTATTTGGTAGAAGAATGTTGGTAGATTTAATCCTTTAAATTTTAAATTCTTATTTTGTCTCAGTTTGTTTTTGTATAAATTTCAGACTTTCTCCTTGACTACTTTCTAGTCTTCTCTGTGGTTTTTATTTGCTTCATTTTCTGATTTATAGATTGTTTTCTATCTGTTCTTTTATCCTTCAGTTCTCCAAAACTGTGCTCATTTATTTCCTCTTTGCTTTTAATGCTTCCCAGTTTCCCATTTACTGCTCCTAATGCTCTTCTCCTACCATTTCCTTCTTGTGTCATTTAAGTACTTCATTCTTTGAAGCTTTTAACTAGAAAAAAGGTCTGGCCAGTTTTCTGACCCTCTCTTTGCTGCTGTGTTGCTGCTTTTGTCCTTTTTATTGAAATAATCACTAATACTATTTCTGCAGTGTCCTCTTTTGTTCCTCTTACTTGTTGGGTTTGGTTTCTGCATTGTTTAGTGGCATTTTGTGAATAACATAATAGTCACCCTTTGTATCTTTTTTTTTTTTTTTAATTCAGGAGCCATCTTGACTCCTTTTGGAGATTTCATAACATATTTTAATATAAGCTCTGTTTCAATTTGCTCTCTGACTTATTTTATTGGCTACAAAGTACTGTCTTCTGAAGACTTACCTTTAGAATCCTCTTTCCAAGCTGATTTTAGAGGCTTCATATGATATGAAGAGAGATATCAAATATTTTTCTCAGAGCAGGTATCCCTCCATGTTCTAGAATTTTCTTCTTTAACCTTTTAAAGCAATAAAATGCCCTTCTCCCCCTAGCAGTCTTATGAGGAAAATTAATGTAGGACAGATAAAAAGAATGTTTTTGTTAGAGACCTGGTGCTTCATCTGTTATTTGAAGTGGCCCTTTGATGAAGAAAAAAATAAGTTTGAAAATTGCTACTATTCCAGAAGATATGTTAGAACTCTTGAGTCAAAACTTTAGACTTAGAAAACTTCCTAAAGATTATCAAGCCCAACTCCTTATATTTGATGTTACTGGCCCAGAAAATCAAGTAAGTACCTCAAAGATATGAATGTCAGGGCTCAGGGGATGGAAGCTGAAGTTCTTGGTCAGTGCTCTGCCACTAATCTTGTTTCTTTGGCTTCTTTCTATATCTGACGGCTAAAAGATTTTGAGTCCAGCTGTTTACGTGTACTCAGTTTTTTCAGCTTCAATCTGCTTTTACTTTTTTCCCACTCTATCTAAGAACCCCTCTTGTACCTTTAAAATATATCTTTATTGGTGTATATATTATAAACTTAGTATGTAAATAGTGATATAATCTGCTGTCTCTTTTCTCTCCCCTTCCTTTTATTTTCTAGTACATGGAAAAGAGGAACAAGAGCAGGGAGCTTGGCAATGCAATGCGAAAGAGACTTTTTAATCCTCCAGAGGAATCTGAAAACTAGATCTTATTTTCACTGGATGCCTTGCCTGAGAGAAGACCCAAAGACTCTTGGTTGGTAACTGAAGGAATCCTATTGCATTTGGTCTCTAAAATCCTTTGAATGGAAAGTGGCCCATGAGAAATCAAGCTTTGGAGAAGTATCGAAGCCCTGGATCTGGAATGTTTGTCGGGCAGAGCTGTTTGTACCCTCCCTCCTCTACCAACGCATCTGAGACTTCTGTTTCTTCCCCTTGCCTATGACCTATTAACATTTGAGTACCTTAACCTTCAATAAACTATTGATTCTAATCATATTTCCTCTGTTCTTTTAGACGGTCTTGGAATTAGGGCTGAATGGTGCCATTAGACTTCTCTTTTTGCAGTGTGGCAGTTCCAGAGCCTAAACATTGAAAGCACAGCAAGAGTTTGGGGAAATCCCAGCTGTGTTAACTCTATGAAAATGTTCCAACTTGATTGTTTTTAAAGAGCTCTTTTCCAAAAGGTTAAATGTTTAACACTGATAAAATTGCTTCTGGCTAGGATTTAAGTCTGAACAGACTTAGCTTCTCCATTTGGTTGAAGGGACCACCCTGGGTGCCAGTTATCTCCTGGGCCTGTGTGCTTCCTTTTTGCTGGGTGCAAGATTCTTCCCAGATTCATTTCTAGCAGCCATCCTGCCAATGTTCCTTTGGCCATGCAGTGTTTCTGAGACCTGTGAATCTGGAAGCCAGCTTCCAGTCATGGCCACAGCAGGGGCTTGAACTTCCTGTTGATAAGGTTTCAGCAGACTGTGAGCCTTGAGTTCCTTGTAGTGAACTCTGTATACATATATGGTAGGAGGCCTTGTTGAGCATCAGTGTTTACTAGTGATTTCCCCATCACAAGAGGCATTGAAAAGGCTGGACATTCATTTAGCAAGGGAGTTAAACAGGGTAACAAAGATTCAGTGAAGATACGGAGGAAGAAGCAGAATTAATTCTGAAGTCCCTTTTAAGACTCAGATTTATCGATATTTATTCAGTCACCCCTTCCCCTCCCAGCCTCCCTGAGACCAAGTACAGGTACAGAAGTGAGACATTGTGTCTTCAGAAGGTTGTAGTAAGCTGACAAGTTAACCATTACAGTAGTATAGTAAGTACCATGATTAGTCAGGTGTCATGGAAACACAGGGCATCCATGCCCAGCCTTCAAGAAGAAGCCATTCCAAGAAAGCTACTTAGCAAAGATGACCTTTGGCAAACAGTGATAATGAAATACATTCTCAAGAACTTAAAGTTGTTTGACCTGAACAGAATACGAGAATTATTAGTAAAGGAAGACCACAAACAGCTTTGAATTCTGTTGCAATTTTATCTACAGTGCTCTGATAACCACTTGGGGGTTTAGAAATGATTAGGGATTTATGGGGGGCCTTAGTTGGAAGGATGATGTGTTTCACTCTGTACTTCAATAATATTTTTCTGGTTATGGTTTGGAGCATAAATTGAAAGAGATGGGAGATTATACCCAGGAAGACCAATTCAGGTTTTGCCCCAACATAAATGAGAAATTAGGGCCTGAGTTAAAGAAGGGTTTGAGGATCAGGGCTTTGAGGGAAGTTTGGACCTAGAATCAGCATTTCTGACTACGTGGACGGTTTAAGAAGAGTCCAGAGAAGCCTCAGGCATTTGATTTATGTTTCATGCTGATGGTCCCTGCCCTGCGTGGGAGGGAATTCAACAGAGGGGTGTGCAGAGTTTGCAGTATGTGTGTGTAAGATCCAGGTGGAGATGGATGCTTTTAGACTTCTGAGTTTAGAACCTAGAGCTTATTAGGGTCACAGACTAGAGCAGAATTGGGAGATGGCAGCATGCAGGTGGCAGCTAATGCCCTGTGGGCCAGTGTCCATAGTGAACTGTGAATGTTTATAGAACAGAATGAAACCTTGGGGTCACTTAATTTTTTAAAACTTGTGTAAGTAGCAGCTTTCTGTGGAGCAGTCAAGCAATTTGTAAGTTTTACCGAGTAAAAGTTAGGCATCCTCCTTTATAACCCAATATTACTTAATGCCCCAGACATCTCCGTAGCTGTCAGTTGGGTGAGTTTCCTCTATACGTTTACATAGATATTTCAGGTCAGGAGAAGAAGCCCTGTGTGCAGAGAAGGAGTAGGCATAGAGGCAGAAGATAAACCATAGGAAAATGTGCCTCAGATTGTCAAGGGAGTTATGGAGGAGGAAGTTTCATTGAGTCAAAGTAGGGCTGAGGTGCCAGTTGATTTGGTCCTCTGTCTTGTGTGATCTTAGAACAGTGTAGTGTGGGGTGGGGAGAAGTGCATGGAAGCCTAGGTGGAGCTGAGGATTCAAGCACCTTTGAAAAGTCTTGGCTCTGAAGAGAAGGGCAGTGTTGTATTGAAAGATGGTCTTCAAAAAAATCAAAAGAAGGTGGAGAGTGGCACTTGGGAATGGATATATGTTGAAAGAATGCCAGAAAAGAAGGATTCATTCGTGGAGTAAAGTTGTTTGAGGCTGTGAAAATGAATGAGCTTCAGGGCTCAGGCTGACAGTGATAACGTTTTTTTCCAGAAGACAAATTAGAAACTTTGAAAACTTGAAGCACTATGGGAAATGATAAGTATTCCTTTCACAGAGCAATAAATAACCTATTTGTGCAGGACGCAGTGCTGTTTCTTCTACAAAGAATTAAGAGGTTCTTTCTGAGCACCAGAAACTCAGACACACTAACATGGTTGCCAGTGACCAGTGATAAGCTGGTAAACGTTTAATAACTGACTCTCAGGAAAAAAACAAATGAAACCAATCATTTGTAGCTTTTGCATTTTCCATGGTGGAAAGTCCTGCCATGGCAGATTTTAAGGTACCCAGCTGACCTAGCTGAAGGTGGCATAGGGAAGAGAGGTGCGCCAGGGGTCCCTCCTGAGCTGACACCCACCCCCACAACATCCACTGCTCCACAGAAGGAATCACCCTTGATTGCCCCGATTGTCACCTTTCCCACCTCCAGCGTTTGGCGAGTTGAAAGTACCTGTAACTGAGGTGTACGCTGAAGCAAGAGTGTTGTGACTTCTGCGGCAGGGTAACTTCAGTCCAGGACTTCTGGAATCCAGAGAGTGTCCGGGGCATGTCGTTTTGTAGAGGAATGAATAACCATTTGCCAGGTGAATTAGGAAGGAAATGAGACCCGCCTCTGCCCTGAGGGCTGGGTTTGTGTCCCAGGAACAGAGTCCAAGAGCTCAGATGCCTCCTGCCCTCAACCCTCTTCTCCATAATCACACCATGATAGCCATCTCAAGGACTTTGGGGGTCTTCCTGGCTGTGTGACTTCTCAAGCAGTGCTCAGCTTTTATTCTGCTTCCTGCATTTCCTCCCCAGGGTGGGATCTTATCCTGGAAACAAACTCTGGAGGATGGGTTTTGAAAGTCCACAGAGGCTAAACTGCTCCACCCCTTTTCACACTATCCATGGATCCTTTAAAAAAAAAAAATTGTTTTTAACTGAAGGATAATTGCTTTGCAGTATTGTGTTGGTTTCTACCAAACATCAACACGAATCACCATGGGCCCCTTTCAACTAACCCACTATTGAAGTAGGCAAAAACCCACGCAGTTGCAGCTGCCTAGTCTCAGATTGGCTTGCCAAGCTTTGCCATGAATATTCATTGACTGTTTTGGGTGCTTCAGATGCCCTATTGCATCTCTGCTTCTTACCATAGAGTAGATGCTGGTACATCACAGCACTCTGTGGCACTTGATTTGTCTTCTGTTTTTGTGGCTACCTGTTTATCTAGTTTTGTCGTAAATATTGTTCATGGGCCTTTTTGTTTGTTTGTTTGTTTTGGTTTCTTATCTAGTTTCTCTGTTTTTATGTGGGGATTTGGAAGGATCTAAAAAAATTTGCTCCACGGCCACAACCGTCTTTCCAGAATTTCCTGTCGTTACCCATCATACACACTTGATTAACAAAGGCTAGAATTAATCAATATCTCCTGAGTAGAATGTACTTTAACTTATACCTTGCCGTTATTTTCTATCCAGCTGCTGCTGCTGCGTTGCTTCAGTCTTATCCGACTGTGCGACCCCACAGATGGCAGCCCACCAGGCTCCTCTGTTCCTGGGATTCTCCAGGCAAGAATATTGGAGTGGGTTGCCATTTCCTTCTCCAGTGCATTCAAGCGTGCTAAGTCGCTTCAGTTGTATCCCACTCTGCGCGACCCTATGGACAGCAGCCCTTCAGGCTCCACTGTCCACAGGATTTTCCAGGCAAGAATATTGGAGTTCAGTTCAGCTCAGTTCAGTCACGCAGTCGTGTCCGACTCTTTGCGACCCCATGAATCACAGTACGCCAGGCATCCCTGTCCAGCACCAACTCCCAGAGTTCACTCAGACTCACGTCCATTGAGTCCATGATGCCATCCAGCCATCTCATCCTCGGTCGTCCCTTTCTCCTCCTGCCCCCAATCCCTCCCAGCATCAGGGTCTTTTCCAATGAGTCAACTCTTCGCATAAGGTGCCCAAAGTACTGGAGCTTCAGTTTGAGCATCATTCCTTCCAAAGAAATCCCAGGGTTGATCTTTAGAATGGACTGGTTGGATCTCCTTGCAGTCCAAGGGACTCTCAAGAGTCTTCTCCAACACTACAGTTCAAAAGCATCAATTCTGCGCTCAGCCTTCTTCACAGTCCAACTCTCACATCCATACATGACCACAGGAAAAACCATAGCCTTGACTAGACGGACCTTAGTCGGCAAAGTAATGTCTCTGCTTTTGAATATACTATCTAGGTTGGTCATAACTTTTCTTCCAAGGAGTAAGCGCCTTTTAATTTCATGGCTGCAGTCACCATCTGCAGTGATTTTGGAGCCC
>SJXQ01010498.1:141841-256910 GCA_006408695.1 Aepyceros melampus
ATTATACAGAGTGAAGTAAGCCAGAAAGAAAAACACCAATACAGTATACTTACACATATATATGGAATTTAGAATGATGGTAATGATAAACCTGTACGCAAGACAGCAAAAGAGACACAGATGTATAGAACAGCCTTTTGGACTCTGTGGGAGAGGGAGAGGGTGGGATGAGTTGGCAGAGTAGCAGTGTAACATGTGTGATATCATAAGTGAAACGAATTGCCAGTCCAGGTTTGATGCAGGATGCAGGATGCTTGGGACTGATGCACGGGGATAATCCAGAGAGAGGGTGTGGGGCGGGAGGGGGGAGGTGGGGGTCGGGACTGGGAGTTCATGTACACTCGTGGCTGATTCATGTCGATGTGTAGCAATACGAATACAGTATTGTAAAGCAAAACAAACTAAAAAAAAATAAAAATTAATTAAAAAAGTAGGAGGATAAATATTAAAAGTGAGGAGACTAGTATGTCTTATATATGCTAAGCATTATTTTAAGTACTTAATATATACTAATTATATTACCAGATTTTACTCTCCAGCAACTTTGTGAGGTTTGTACCATCCTCATAAAGAAGAAAACTGCCAGTCTCAGTAAAAGGAAGCAGCTTATCAATGGCCTTAAGGACAGTAGCAGAGCCAAACCAGAGTTAAAATCCATGGCTCTGAGTAAATTTACAACTGGGTCCAATAGAGAAGACCTACCAGGAACTTTATTTGGTTCCTTGTGCACAACAAGGTAAACTTGTGACATAAGTTAACCTTCATGAATTATCATACTGAATATAACATTAAATTGAAATAAATTTTAGAATAGATCATTTTTCTAAGACTAGTTCTTGTTATTTGTTAAAAAAATGTAACTTTGGCCTATGTAATGATCCTTGTTGGCATTCAAGTAAAATGATCATTAAATACAAACCCAATGTGTGCACCAAGAAAGATTTGAAATTAACAAAGAGTAAGCAGTAAGTTTAAACCCACTGCCAACTGCTTAAAAAGATAAATCAAAATGCACTAAAGACAGCAATGTATACGTGAAACAAGAGGATGAGTGCTCAGTGAGCCAGCAGAGAACCCATCAAGGTGAAATCATACAGTGAGTGAAAAACCATGCCTGCATGAGGGATAAAACATTAGCAATAAATAAATACCAATGTCAGTGGTGTGATACATAAGTATTCAGGACAACTGAAAATACTTTACACATAAAAAAATACACTAGAGGAGACCGGATAAAAAAAGAGACACTATCAAAACGGACTGACATAAACACCACGTTTCTTTGCTTCAGAATAACCTGGGGGCATTAAGCTTGCTTGTCTTCTATTCATACATGTCTAAAGGTCAGAAAGAGTTCTGAGAACAAACTGATGTTCTGGGTGTGCACTTACTCCTTTACACTTAATGCTTCCATGTGGAGAAACCTTCTTTAGATGAACACTCCTGACCTTTCACACCTCTACTAAGTGGCAATGTCTAAGGTTCAAATGAACAAGAAGCATCATTAGGTCTATTTGCTTGCATCCCAGCGAAATCTTATTTGAATATTCAATGGAAGGACTGATGCTGAAGCCAAAGCTTCAATACTTTGGGCACCTGATGCGAAAAGCCAACTCCCTGGAAAAGACCTGATGCTGAGAAAGACAGAAGGCAGTAGAAGAAGGGGGCAACAGAGGACGAGATGGTTGGATGGCATCACCAACTCAGTGGACATGAATTTGAGCAACCTCCGGGAGATGGTGAAGGAGAGGGAAGCCTGGCGTGCTGCAGCCCATGGGGCTGTGAAGAGTCAGACATGACTGAGCAACTGAACAACCACAAAAAAAGCCAAATCTAGTGTTCATCAGTAACAAAATTGACCCAGTCATTTGACCACTCCAACTAATTCTAATTCATTTCTACCTCAGGTAGGAAAGAAAAAGTATTCTTTTTACTTCTTAAATGTCTAATGTACTTCCTAAATGTCTAATTATATGGGTGTGAATGTGTATATGTGTTTAGTATCTCAAAAGCCTTTAAACTGTACATATGATCATTCATGTAAATATAAGACCTCTTCACTGACACTTACATTAACCCTAATCCTTTATCTTAACCCTAACCTTGTATATTACATTACATTATCTATGTTTAACCTTAATTTTGCTATTTGATTCATGGGTATATGTAACAAACATACAGAATGACCAGTAAGGCTTAGAACCTCAAAAAGACAAAAATTTGTCTGGAGGAATTCTTGGTTGACTACACAGGTAGCAATGCCAATCTAATTATGTCCTAGGATAGATGTAGAAAGAAAAATGATGAAGTTAAAGCATTTATTAAAAATAAAAATAAATGTGAAGTTGGAATACTAAATTTTCAGTAGAGAATAATCCATTTAATTCTTTTAAAATTATACCAATTACAACAAATAATTCTGTAATGTTAATAAATCATTTTAATTTATTCTTCAATGCCAAAGAAATTGATATTATGCCAGTAAGTTTCCAACTTGGACATTTACATGACAAATTGTCTATCTGTCTATTAAGAAAGGAAGTATAAAAGGAGATGATTGAATAATAAGAAATAGGCCAAAGTGAAACTAGAGGTTCACTTTTGACACACATGAAAATGAAATCTCCTTTTAGTGTAATGTAATACTTATAATGATGGCTTAATTTCCATAGTCCTTTGAAATATAACAACTTTATGGGCAATAATAAGAATACCTTATTATCACTACAATTGTCTAACATGTCCCAAGTACAATGCTAATTATATGTCATCTCATTTGACCTCCTCAAAACACTCCAGTGCAGACACCATTACCTTCATGTTACAGAAAAGGAAACAGTCTGGAAAAGGTTATTTTTCCCTGGTCTCACAACTGTGTTCTGTCAGTTCCTAAGTTCACTCCTATTCCTTCCTGCCTAGTCCAACCTTGGCGAGGTTCCCACCACTTCTTTCTTGCAATAGCAGCATGAAAGTGGATGAATGTGAAAGTCGCTCAGTTGTGTCCAACTGTTTGCAACTTCATGGACTATACAGTCCATGGAATTCTGCAGGCCAGAATACTGGAGTGGGTAGGTGATGGCACCCCACTCCAGTACTCTTGCCTGGAAAATCCCATGGATGGAGGAGCCTGGAACGCTGCAGTCCATGGGATCGCTGCAGTCCATGGGATTGAACACGACTGAGCGCTTCACTTTTACTTTTCACTTTCATGCATTGGAGAAGGAAATGGCAACCCACTCCAGTGTTCTTGCCTGGAGAATCCCAGAGACAGGGGAGCCTGATGGGCTGCCATCTATGGAGTCGCACAGAGTTGGACATGACTGAAGCGACTTAGCATTAGCCTTTCCTTCTCCAGGGCATCTTCCCAATCCAGGGATCAAACCCAGGTCTCCTGCATTGCAGGTGGATTCTTTACCAGCTGAACTACAAGGGAAGCCCAAGAGTACTGGAATGGGTAGCCTTTACCTTCTCCAGGGGATATTCCTGACCCAGGAATCAAACCAGGGTCTCCTTTATTGCAGGCAGATTTTTTACCAACTGAGCTATTAGGGAAGCTCAATAATTCCCTATAAATTCATCCTGCATGAGCAACGTTAACTGGCGCATATACATCTGTGTATATATATATATAGTTATTCAGTTACATTTGACTCTTTGTGACACCATGAACTGCAGCATGCCAAGCTTCCCTGTCCTTCACTACCTCCCAAATTTGCTCGGATTCATGTCCGTTGAGTTGGTGATGCCTTGCAACCATCTCATACTCTCATCTTCTGCCATCCTCTTCTCAATCTTTCCCAGCATCAGGGTCTTTTCCAGTGAGTCAGCTCTTTGCATCAAGTGCCCAAAGTATTGAAGCAATGGCTTAAGCAACAGTCCTTCCAATAATATTTAGGGTTTATTTCTTTTAGAAGACACACACACACCATTTTATATGTTCCACATAATCCACTTCACTTGTTAACAGCTTTCAACATCTCTATATTTTTCCCTATAAGATAGAAGTAGACAAAGTTTTTTTCTGGAAAGAACCAGATAGAAAATATTTTAGGCTGTGTGGGCTACATAGTCTCTCCATCAATTGTGCAAAAGTAACCACAGACAATATTAAAAATATGAGGCACAGACTCACATAAGTGAGTGTGCCATAGTACAATAAAACTACTTAAAACAAGAGGGAAGGCTGGATTTGACCCACAGGCTATGGTTAACAAACTCTGGCCTAGGATAAATGAAAAATAAGAACTTCAACTTGTTCTTCAACATCCTTTACAAATTAACAAATAAAATAAAATAAATATTATTAATCAAATATTTATTTCAGCAAGTCACGTTGCTGAAATAATATCAATATCAATAGTAATATCAATAACCTCACTGCCCCTACTCCTAGCTTTTCTTTTTTTTTCTTCTTTTTAAATTAATGTTATTGGAATATATTTGCTTTACTATGCATTAATTTCTACTGTATACCAAAATGAATGAGCCATACATATACATGTATCACTTCCCTTTTGACTTTCCCATTCAGTTCACCACACTGCATTAAGAAGAGTTCCATGTGCTATATCATATGTTTTTATTACTTATCTATTTATATATAGTACTGAGTGCCTTCTAGTTGCTTCAGTTGTGTCGATTCTTGGTGACCAGATGGACTATAGCCTCTGTCCATGGGACTCTCCAGGCAAGAATACTGGAGTGGGTTGCTGTGCCCTCCTCCAGGGGATCTTCCAGGCCTAGGGATTGAACCTGAATCTCTTATGTCTCCTGAATTGGCAGACGGATTCTTTACTACTAGCACTACATGGGGAGCCCATACATAGTATTATTAGTGTACCTGACCTGCCTCTTGAGAAAACTGTATGCAGGTCAGGAAGCACCAGTTAGAACTGGACATGGAACAACAGATTGGTTCCAAATAGGAAAAGGAGTATGTCAAGGCTATATATTGTTACCCTGCTTATTTAACTTATATGCAGAGTACATCATGTGAAACGCTGGGCATTCATGAGAATGCTGTTCTGGATGAAGCACAAGCTGGAATCAAGATTGCTGGGAGAAATATCAATCACCTCAGATATGCAGATGACACCACCCTTATGGCAGAAAGTGAAGAGGAACTAAAGAGCCTCTTGATGAAAGTGAAAGAGGACAGTGAAAAAGTTGGTTAAAGCTCAACATTCAGAAAAAGAAGATCATGGCATCTGGTCCCATCACTTCATGGCAATAGATGGGGAAACAGTAGAAACAGTGGCTGACTATTTTTCTGGGCTCCAAAATCACTGCAGATGGTGACTACAGCCATGAAATTAAAAGATGCTTACTCTTTGGAAGGAAAGTTATGACCAACCTAGATAGCATATTCAAAAGCAGAGACATTATTTTGTCAACAAATGTTCATCTAGTCAAGGCTATGGTTTTGACAGTAGTCATGTATGGATGTGAGAGTTGGACTATAAAGAAAGCTGAGCACCAAAGAACTGATGCTTTTAAACTGTGGTGTTGAAGAAGACTCTTGAGAGTCCCTTGGACTACAAGGAGATCCAATCAATACATCCTAAAAGAGATCAGTCCTGGGTGTTCATCGGAAGGACTAATGTTGAAGCTGAAACTCCAATACTTTGGCCACCTGCTGTGAAGAGGTGACTCATTTGAAAAGAGCCTCATCCTGGGAAAGATTGAAGGCAGGAGGAAAAGGGGACTTAGATGGCATCACTGACGCTATGGATATGAGTTTGAGTAAGGTCTGGGAGTTGGTGATGGACTGGGAAGCCTGGCATGCTACAGTCCATGAGGTCCCAAAGAGTTGGACACAACTGAGTGTCTGAACTGACTGACAATGATTCTTCTGCTTTCTCAAAGAAATTCCGCACAATCTAGTGTCACTGTTTTCCTCTTTAATTCCTTTCCGTATCTTAATTAATTGCATCGTAAGTAATTTCTCAATGAATTTATATGTCCTTTTAAACCCTCTTCCTCTTCCACTCCCAATTGCTTCTGTTTCTTCTACGTGTATGTCTGTTTTCTCCTTACATCTATTTCAACTGTGAGTTAAAAAAAAAATCTTCCTAGTGTGTGATTGATTGATTGTGGTGTTGGAGAAGACTCTTGAGAGTCCCTTGGACTGCAAGGAGATCCAACCAGTCCATTCTGAAGGAGATCAGCCCTGGGATTTCTTTGGAAGGAATGATGTGAAAGCTGAAACTCCAGTACTTTGGTCACCTCATGCGAAGAGTTGACTCATTGGAAAGACTCTGATGCTGGGAGGGATTGGGGGCAGGAGGAGAAGGGGACGACAGAGGATGAGATGGCTGGATGGCATCACAGACCTGATGGACGTGAGTCTGAGTGAACTCCAGGAGTTGGTGATGGACAGGGAGACCTGGCATGCTGCGATTCATGGGGTCGCAAAGAGTTGGACACGGCTGAGTGACTGAACTGAACTGATTAATTCATTTTAATGATGAGCTACAAAAATAAGTCTCTCTCTACTTTCCCTGTTTCCAGAAAAGCAATTCTATTTCTTAAAGGTTGTATTACATAGACATAATCATAGAAATATTTTCCTCAACAGATGTTATAGCTTATAAATCAGATTTTTCTGTGTTTTCATTTCCACAATAATGTACTTTCTTTTTCTCTACTTTCAATTGAATTATAATTGCTTCACAGTTTTGTGTTGCTTTCTACCAAACATCAGCATGAATCGGCCGTAGTTTTACCCATGCCCCCTCCCACTTGAACATCCCACCCACCTCCCTCCCATTTTCACAATAACATATTTTAGTGACATTTTCATTTAAGTACACAAGGACCTGCCTGATCCTTTTTAAGGGCTGCATACTATTTCACTGTACAGTTGTGCCTTGTTTATGTAACAAATTCTTCACTAAAGGATTTTTAAAGTTTCTAATATTTTGCTACTATATATAAAAAAAGATGCATTGTGCCAATGGTAGTTGTGCACCAAACACATAAAAACAGTAACTGAGTCCTAAGGGTAAGGGGAGAAATATTCACTTTTTTGAGATGTGATTCTTGAGATGAAATAAAAATAAAACACTAGTACCCTAAGTTTTGTGACAATATCCAAACACAACTTTCAAAATCTACAAAAACATTTTTCTCACATTTTTCTAATAAAAAAGTTAACTGAACTAACTTTTTCCCAAGCATGGAAAAAACGACCTTTTCTCTGATCTTATATCCTTGTAAAAGGGTTTTAGCATTCCAAACTCAAAAAATTTGAGGACAGGATCTATTTCTAAAGTGGTATTTCCTACAGAAGACACTATTTCAATTACTTATTAAACCAAAAATCTTACAACTATAAAATTTGAAAAGGGTACTACCTTAAATGAATATGATTTGCTTCTTTCTTAAAAGAAATAACTGTTAAAAATAGCTAATAGCTATGTATAATGACTGTAATAAATTGGTGTGATGATTTAAATATTCCATTACTTTCACTGTCCAATTAATTTAAAAGATTCAATACAGATTACATTTTGTTTATATATCCAAACATGTACCTTTACACATATAATTTGTAACTCTGAAATACTGATTTTCAGTATCAATAATCTGAACATTGATTATAATACAGATTTAATGTGTGCTATGTCTTCAGCATTGTGCTAAATATCTTATGTGTATTTATTCATCTAATCCTCATTAAGATAGAATCTATTATTATCTATTATTATTTAACCAGATAAGACTTAAGGAAATAAAAATTTTCAGAATGTTAGACTTCAGTAAATGGTAAAGCAAAGAGAGTGAATTTGGGTTGTTAATTTTAGTTCACATTTTTATTAAGTCCTTATGCTTATTAACTGATCCCAAATGCAAATCTCTTAATATTATTTGTGCAGATGCTCATGACTAGGAAAATGGGAACAACTAAATGTGACAGAAGAGAATGAAGAAGATAAAAATTGGATTGAAACTGGAAAAAAATGAAAGGACTAGCAGAAGAGATGAGAAGAGTGGTATAATAAGTAAGTAAAGGTGTTTCTGGATTTAGTTATATAATTTTTACAAAAGTTCATTTTGGTCTTGGGTTCCTTAAAATTGGGGCTTCCCTGGGGCTCAGATGGTAAAGAATATATCTGCAGTGCAGGAGACCCAGGTCCAATCCACTCACACTTCTACTTTACTTTATTAACAATTAATTAGTGGCTGCACAGTCAATGTAAGAAATCAACCAGTAAATCTAGACAACTGGTTTTAAATTGTCCACCCCATAAGTCACCAAGGCCAATCTTTAAGATTTAAGGGGAATCACTTGGAAAGTGACTAATTTAGGGCTTTGAGAGGAGACCAAATTTTTTACCAGGACTGAGAAAATCCTTTTGTGATTGGCTGTCACAAAGGTAGAGATAGCTAGGTAAATTCAATAAACATTCCTTCATGCTTCAAGTCTCATCATTAGTGAAATAAAAAGTCAGAATGAAAAACTATAAGGAATCTAGATATTTCAAGTGTAATTAATTTTGAAATATGGCATTTAAAATTATTCCTTGCATTCAAAATACAAAACCCCTCACAATCTTTATGAACAGAACAAATGATTCTGTGACTCTGATTATTTCATTGAATATATTCACCAAATACTTGTCCAGTTCTTACTGACTTACCTGTTCATCAAGCACCAGGCACAAATTTCTGCCCTCATGGAGCTTACATTCTAGAGTGGAAGAAAAGATAGCACACAAAACACATATGGAGTATATTACATTGTTTGTTAAATAATGAATAGGATAATGAGAAAACAGATCAGGAAAGATATACAGGGAGTCAAGGGTATAATTTTAAATAAAATAGTCATGAAAAGCTTTTCTAAGAAGTTGATATTTGAAGAAAGATCAGAAAGAAATGATGGAATGAGTCATGTGGCTATTTTGGAGAAAAGCATGCCAGGAAAGGCAAATGAATAGGCACTAAGGCAGGAGAATGTCTGACATTTTTCAAGAAAACCTTGAGGGGGCCAGGGTGATTGGGATGAGGGAGGAGAGAGAGAAGCCTAGGGGATAAGGTCAGAAAGGACATTGGGAGTCCAAGCTTCAAAACCTTTTAGGTCATTGTAAGCTCTTTGGCTTAACCACTGAGAAAGAAATAGAAAAATCACTGGAGAGGTTTAATGAAGAAAACACCCCAAAATTAGAAAATCAATAGCTCCAAGTGTTTCTGCTGAATTATTCTGACAATAGAATAAAGTCAAATAGCTTCAAAAAGAGATTAAATGTCCTTCACCAAAGATAGCAATGAAACGGGCATCCGTAATGTGGATTATGGAGCGTACTGTGATTGGTCTGTGTATCCGGTTAAGTTAGAAACTGTGTTTCCCAAACCCCTTCCTCTAGTGTGACTGCCCAATATACCTGACCACAAGGGGAGTAGGTGTGAGACCTGGAAGGTGGAAGTAGGGCAGTCCAGTAGTCATTACTCTGTGAGGGTCTCATTGTCAGATGCTGTGGTGGAGGGGTGCAGAGGTACCGGGCAGTCTTCAGCTGGTTCTAACTCTCCTCCATTCCCCATCTAGCATCTTCCTGGTCACTAGTCCTGTTACCCCACAGTGGCTGGAGCCACTGAGCACTTCACTGTGAGGCCACAGAGGTGGTGAGGTAATAAGTGCCTATAGATTCCCACCCCAGCTTGCCCTTGGCAGTCCAACCTGGTAGCTGAAATGCATGTTATCTCAGATTGCTTCTCTGCTCTGATGATCCAACTATCCTTCCTTCACTTCTACAGCTCCTTCTGCAATAGTGGAAGTGAATCCTTTATCCCCTAACAGTCATTAGTGACTCTGCTCCTGTGCCTGAACTTGCCCAATCTCACCCATCTACAGAAAACTATCCATTTATTTGGACATTTGATAGGTTTGGGTGAACTCCAGGAGTTGGTGATGGACAGGGAGGCCTGGCGTGCTTTGATTCATGGGGTTGCAAAGAGTCGGACACGACTTAGCGACTGAACTGAACTGAAACTTAGCTAAAATCGGCAAGTTTGGGAAAATTTGTAAAGTAAAGTTAAATCTTTTGCAGGACGTGTTTGGTTCAGGCCAATAGTGTTTTAAGACTTTTTCAGAAAGGCTTTTTCTGCAGCAGACGGAATGTGGTTTTACAGGCTGATCCAAGGTTTAAGAATAACATCTAATCCCAAATTCTGCTTCCGAATGCTGTCAATTTGGAAAATGAGAGCAGATGTTGACAAAGATGTATTTGCCAATCTGATGCCTCAGCAAACACTTTGAAGGAAAGACAGTGTGAGACTACACTGAATAAATATCCTCTTTTAAATTTATTTTAAAAACCCTTTTGGCTGTACACCCTAAGGTGACATCTCTCAGATGACGACTACAAAAGGGTGTTGTCAGTAAAACAGAGCAAAGTTTTTGTACTTTAGTATCACAGCTACAACCTAAGAAACCCACATTAAAGAGAATCTTTCTGCATGTTTCCGTTTGAAATGTAAATGAATGTCTGATTTATTCATCAGTGATTCCAGACTTCAGAGTTTCTCCTTTCTAAACATATTGAGTGCATTCAAGTTGCAGCTCAAAGAGCTTATAGCTGGTGTGTCTGAGTAAGAGATGTGTAGATACACTTGGAAAAAAAAATACAAGTTGTGTGGAACCATCTTGATTTTTATTCAAGCAAAACTCCCATTTAATCTGAATTTGCACTGTTTGTACAACTCAGTGTTTGGACTTTGTGAAATGCAGAATGTCTGCAGAAGAGCAAGAGTCTTCAACAAATGAAAGATTAAAAAGAAAAGTCTTATGTTACTTGTTAAGTATTGATCCAAAGTCAACAACAAGTTTTTGAGTTAATACACCTCAGAAATTCTCTACTACAATGCTTTATTAATCTTCCTGGCCATCCCGTGCACTGGCTTTACAGCATATGGACACTCGGAGAGAGTAAATAATGTGCATATTCTTGACACCAGTGAGGGGCAGAGCTGCTGCTTGCCTGCGTGCATGCTCAGTCAATTCACGTGACTGAGTCATGTCCAACTCTTTGTGACCCTATGGACTGTAGCCTGCCACGCTCTTCTGTCCATGGGATTCTTTAGATAAGAATACTGGAGTGGGTTGCCATTTCCTCCTCCAGGGGATCTTCCTGACCTAGGGATCGAACCTGCAACTCCTGTGTCTCTTGCATTGAAGGGAGATTCTTACCCTGGCATACTGGCTACCAATGAGAATTCCTTCCCTCAATCTCTGTCATAGTAGGTGTGTAAATAACACTACTGACCCCAATATTTATTTCTCATTTAATCCTTACCAGAAATGTGATAATTCTCCTATCATCAACTATATAGACATGAGTACTGAATAATTAACTTCTACTTAGTAGTTTCATATTAAATTTTATTTAAATTTCTTTTCTAATTCCATTAAGGAGTACAAAGAACTTAAGCCAGAGGATTCCACATACACCCTTTGGAAACTTGGCAACATTGAGTGAGTGAGTGACTCTTTAAGCTTCATTGTTCTCATCCACAAAAATAGCAGCCAGATCACCTTACCCCAGGATTGCAGTGAGGGTCAAATGCAGTCAGATATTCAATAAGCATTAGATGAACTTCCTTTCTTAGAGGTTTCAGAAAATAGCACTAGTTGGGATACATTATTTGGTTTGGATAGTTTCACCAAATACTTAAAGGAAAAAAGAATCTTTGATAAAATTACCCCATGTAAGCCACAGTATATTTTACAAGCTTCTAATATAGAATAAAGTCTGGACCAGTGGGGTACAACGCTTTTTAACTGCTGGTTAATCTTCACAGTATTACAACCAGTTCTCCAGGGGAGGAATGGGGAAGGAGGAGAGGAAGTGAGATGGTTTTGGAATCATTGTATCCTAGATATCTTCCAACTTGGGCTCACATTTGTAAGAGCTGACATGAGCCCAAAAAGAATGACTCTGTTATGCCAAGTCTGTACTATTTTCTAATTTTTAAAATCAATCTCAAATGTTGTCATTTATGTATATATTTCACTTTTAAAAGAAGATTTTAGCTTGTCATGAAATAGCATAAACCAAAATACTACCAGTCTTTTTTAACAGCTGTGAATCACATTTAGCTGGAGATAAATATACCAGTCGTGAATCCCATACTTAAGATTAATGGTCTTAAATACAACACTTTTTTAAAAACCTCACTTTTCTACTAACTTTTTATTCTATAACTATAGCTCTTGCTTAATATAATCAGTTTTAAGACGTTACTACCACTTAGTAATTTACATCAAGTTTTCCAACATTTCACTAATTTATTGACCTATGATCATAGTATGCTATTAGTTATATATCTAGACTTCCTTCTTCAAAGTTTTATTTTTTTCCTGCAGTTACTTACATTTAACTTGCTTCAAAAGAAATCATTAAGAAAACAAAAGGCTATGGAATGGGAGAAAATATTTGTAAATGATGTAACTGACAAGGAGTTAATTTCCAAAATATACAAACAGTTTATACAATTCAACATCACAAAAACAAATGACTCAATCAAAAATGGTCAGAGACCTAAACAGACATTTCTCCAAGGAGGACACACAGGTACAGAAAAAGATGTTCAACATCACTAGTTACTGCTGCTGCTAAGTCACTTCAGTCGTGTCCGACTCTGTGCGACCCCATAAACGGCAGCCCACCAGGCTCCCCGGTCCCTGGGATTCTCCAGGCAAGAGCACTGGAGTGGGTTGCCATTTCCTTCTCCAATGCATGAAAGTAAAAAGTGAAAGTGAAGTCACTCAGTCAAGAAGCATAAATCAAACCCACCCCACAATGTAGTATCACCTCACATCAGTCAGAATAGCTACTATCAAAAGTCTACAAATAACAAAGGCTGGAAAGAGCGTGAAGAAAAGGAACCTCTCCTAGGCTATTGGAATGCCAACTGGTGCAGTCACTACAGAAAGCAGTATGGAGACTCCTCAAAACAGTATAGAGGTTTATGGAGGTTTCTAAGAATAGCGTTTAGAGTTCCTAAAAATAGAGCAATCCCACGCCAGGATTTTTCCAGAAAAGGACATACATCTGGAAAAGATGAAAACTCCAATTTGAAAAGATACATTACTCCAGTGTTCACAGCAGCAGTATTTGCAATAGCCAAGACATGGAAACTTGAGTGCCCATCAACAGATGATTGGTTTAAATAGATGTGGTATATATATATTAATACAATGGAATATTAATCAGACATAAAAAGAATGAAATATTGTTATTTGGAATAATATGGATGTACACAGAGAAAATTATACTAAATGAAAATATTATATATCATTTAAATATGGATTATAAAAAATAATACAAATGAATCTATATATGAAACAAATGGATTCACAGACACAGAAAACAAACTTATGGTTATCAAAGAGGAAAGGTAAGAGAGAGCAATAAATTAGGAATACGGAATTAACAGATACAAACTACAATAACAGATAAGCAACAAGGATTTGCTATAGAGCACAGGGAATAATATTCAGTAACTTGTAAGAGGAGAGCAATAAATTAGGAATACGGAATTAACAGATACAAACTACAATAACAGATAAGCAACAAGGATTTGCTATAGAGCACAGGGAATAATATTCAGTAACTTGTAATAACCTATAATGGAAAATAATCAGAAAATAATATATATGTAATACTGAAGTACTTCGTTATACACCTGAAAATAGCACAATACTGTAAGTCAACTATAGTTCAGTTAAAAAAAATAAAATACCTAATTTGCTTTAGACATTCAAGTAAGTGAGGTAAAAGGAAATCTTTTCTGCATTTTGGATTTTCTTCTGACTTCAATTACCATTCTTTACTCAGAGTGCATGTGGAGATTTTTGTTTTTGTTTTGCGAAGGTTGGAGAAGGCAATGGCATCCCACTCCAGTACTCTTGCCTGGAAAATCCCATGGACGGAGGAGCCTGGTAGGCTGCAGTCCATGGGGTAGCGAAGAGTTGGACACGACTGAGCGACTTCACTCTCACTTTTCACTTTCATGCATTGGAGAAGGAAATGGCAACCCACTCCAGGGTTCTTGCCTGGAGAAGCCCAGGGACGGGGGAGCCTGGTGGGCTGCCATCTATGGGGTCGCACACAGTCGAACACGACTGAAGCGACTTAGCAGCAGTAGCAGGAGCTGGAAGTATGTGGGACTTTGTTTTCATCGTTTTTATTTGTGGGTAGTTTGGGTTTGGGGGGACAACTTTCTCAGGAAAGAATCTGAAACCAGTGCTGCTTAGAAGCCCCTGAGAATGGATACTGAGCTGTGACTGCATCAAATCTATTGGGGCATTAATTTTTCAATTATTTAATGAATTTCCCATTTTAATGGCTCTGAAAACCCCTGTTGGGCTTAAAGCTCAACATTCAGAAAACTAAGATCATGGCATCTGATCCCATCACTTCATGGAAATAGATGGAAAAACAAGGGAAACAGTGGCAGACTTTATTTTTGGGGGCTCCAAAATCACTGCAGATGGTGAGTGCAGCCATGAAATTAAAAGAAGCTTACTCCTTGGGAGAAAAGTTATGACCAACCTGCTGCTGCTGCTGCTAAGTCGCGTTAGTCCTGTCCGACTCTGCAACCCCATCCATAGATGGCAGCCCACAAGGCTGCACCGTCCCTGGGATTCTCCAGGCAAGAACACTGGAGTGGGTTGCCATAGCCTTCTCCAGTGCATGAAGGTGAAAAGTGAAAGTGAAGTCACTCAGTCGTGTCCGACTCTTTGCAACCCCATGGACTGCAGCCTTCCAGGCTCCTCCATCCATGGGATTTTCCAGGCAAGAGTACTGGAGTGGATTGCCATAGCCTTCTCTGAATGACCAACCTAGACAGCATATTAAAAAGCAGAGACATTACTTTGCAAACAAAGGTCCATCTAGTCAAGGCTATGGCTTTTCCAGTGGTCATGTATGGATGTGAGAGTTGGACTGTGAAGAAAGCTGAGCACTGAAGAATTGATGCTTTTGAACTGTGGTGTTGGAGAAGACTCTTCAGAGTCCCTTGGACTGTAAGATCAACCAGTCAATCCTAAAGGAAATAGGTCCTGAATATTCACTGGAAGGACTAATGTTGAAGTTGAAACTCCAATACTTTGGCCACCTGATGCGAACAGCTGACTCACTTGAAAAGACTGAAGACTGGAGAAGAAGGGAACGACAGAGGATGAGATGGTTGGATGGCATCTCAGTGGACATGAGTTTGAGTAAGCTCTAGGAGTTGGTGATGGCCAGGGAGGCCTGGCATACTGCAGTCCATGGAGTCACAAAGAGTTAGACATGACTGAGTGACTGAACTGAACTGAACTAAAAACCCCTATCAAAACAAATAACATGAGCCTACACTGACAGAGTATCTATTACTCAATAGGCACTGCTTTCTTTGTCTTGACATATATCAACTCCTGCCCGCCTGCCTGCCTGCTAAGTCGCTCAGTCGTGTCCGACTCTGTGCAACGCCATAGACAGCAGCCCACCAGGCTCCTCCGTCCCTGGGATTCTCCAGGCAAGAACACTGGAGTGGGTTGCCATAGCCTTCTCCAATGCATGAAGGTGAGAAGTGAAAGTGAAGTCGCTCAGTCATGTCCAACTCTTTGCGATCTCATGGACTGCAGCCTACCAGGCTCCTCCACCCATGGGATTTTCCAGGCAAGAGTACTATTACCCACCTATTCTATACACAAAGAAACAGGCACAAAGCTAAGTCACTTGCCAGAGGACACACACGGAAGTCACAGAGCCAGGATTCAAGCCTGGGAGTGCAGCTTCAGAGCCTCGTGCTTCTGTGAAAAACAAAACAAGTTTAAAAATCCTTGGTTTTATACTGAGTTGGCCAAAAAGTTTGTTTGGGTCTCTCCGCAAGATATTTTATTTGACTAAAAAAAAAAAAAAAATTGTATAATGTCTTTGAAAATGTTTCAAAAGTTTAAGTATATTCTAAATAAAGCGGTTTTGAACTGTTTTCACTTTAAGCAAACATTCTGAATGTAAGCTGCTGTCCAACAGAAGTATCCTTTAATTTACCATGCACAAGTGTGTTAAATTTGAGGATTATCTAGATGTTCAACTTTTAGACTGAATGATTAAAACAAAACTTGCTGTTTCTTATTTGTTTCTCATCTCAGAATTTTGCAGGCATAATTTCAGATATGTTAAAAAGAACTTAGCCTTCATATTGAATGAAAATTCTACGGTAAAATAAAGAAGTAAAAACTGATGAATGCAAATCTGAAAAAAATGGTATAGATGATCTTATTTACAAAGCATAAATAGAAACACAGAGATAGAGAACAAACATACGGATACCAATGGGTAAAGGTGGGGCTGGGATGAATTGGGAGACTGGAATTGACAAATATACACTACTGACACTGTGTATAAAATGGATAACTGCTGAGACCCTACTGTGTGACACAGGGAACTCTACTGAATGCTTGATGGTGACCTAAATGGAATGAAATAAAAAAGTGGGGATACCTGTATGCATATGGTAGATTCACTTTCCTATGCAGTAGAAACTAACATAACATTGTAATACAACTATACTCCAATAAAATTTTTTTAAAAGATTCATGAATGCATAGCTATCTAGCTAGGTAGTAGGAAAAAAGGAAGAAAGAGAGAGAGAAAGGAAGGAAAGAAGGAAGAATCCAATCATTTGTGTACCAGAGACTAACTCAGGTGTATCATATACCTGGTGTTTGTGCAGGCAAAGTTACTCCATGTTCTTTCCCACAAAGAATAGGCACACTGCAGATAGCATCACTTTTTCCCTCCTCAAACACAGTTCCACTCAGTGCGGGACTAGAAAAAGATCTGAGAGACACTGGAGAAAATATGAGAGCTGGGGCATCTATATATTCACTTTAATACTCATTCCTTAACTGCCAGAACAATCTCCACAAGCATTTAACAACCACTGTCCAGAAATGGCAACCCACTCCAGTGTTCTTGCTTGGAGAATCCCAGGGACGGGGGAACCTGGTGGGCTACCATCTATGGGGTCGCACAGAGTCAGACACAACTGAAGCGACTTAGCAGCAGCAGCAGCAGTCCTTGAAATGTTTACTCTTTCTCTTTTTCTTTCATGTATATATTCTTCAATACACATATACTCCTTAATCCTTCAATACACATATACTTCTATTGCACATATGAAAAAAGTCTTTGAGAAGTTTCACTGCAGTGAATTTGCCCAAGGTTGCCCTACTAATTAAGCTTACTAATAACCAACCTTTATTGTACCATTTCTGTATTCTGATTATTAATACATAATAATGCCTTCAAAAAAAGTCTAACTTCAAACTATAATATGGTTTATGTCCTAGAAAAATTTGACATGGAAAAATGACCTTATTAATATGTATAGAAACACATTAATTTTATTTCTTGATATCCTGCAGTTTTAATAGTTTTGAAAGTTCTAATTCATGACCTTGAGTAAAATACATATCAGAGTTAGTGAAATTATACCGCTTTTTTCCTTTTAAAGCTATTCATAGCACTCTTAACTATTTTGCTCAGTCAGTAATTAAGATCATGCTTTAGTTTTTAACATCATAAAAGTGAATAAGTAACCACAAAATCTAAAAATCTCTTCTCAGACAGTCAACTCATTTCATAGATATAAAGGGATTCATTAATTAGCTGTAGATTAAGGTTTGCCTTGCATATTATCAATGATTTAATGTTCTATGATTCGGTAATTAGATAATATAATTACAATATATTAAAATCTCTTTTATCATTACAGGATTTAGTAGATAAATTGGAAGAAAATTGTTTAAAACTTTATAGTTTCATGAGAATTTGATGGTGAAGGAGAAGAGAGAAGATAGACAAGGAGAAGCAGCAACAATTACGAGGAATCTAGACTATACCAGTGTGGCTCAAAAAAAGAAAAAAAAAACTAGCTCCAGGGACACTCGCATTTTCAAAGGACATCCCCCTCAAATGGAGTCCCTCTGGTGAAAGCAGAGTGAAGTCTGTCCTGAGGACAACACCCCAACTACTGACTTCTTACAGCCCTTGTGTCTTATCTTCAGGATCCACACTTTGACATTCACTATGAGCTCTGAAAATCTCCAATTTCAAATCTAGTAAACAAGAAGAATGTCAAGGAAGCTGTGAAGAAGGTCCTCATCTGCATTTAGATTCTGACACTGAGGACCCCTGAAGTTATACTGAGAAGCATCACGAAACCGCCTCTGCACAACAGGGACCATTTTTTGAATCTTACCTTGAGACATGCCCAGAATAGATGTGTACATCTGCAGGATCCATAAACAATTTAAGACAATAACTGTGGACATCTTGCTCTGATCACTTCCATTTCTACAGTGAGAGAGGAATGAACCCTGGGTCCCTCTTATGAGCAATTTAAAGAGAAAGGGTTATGCACACACTCTGTGTACAAGCTCACAGGCAGATATTGGCTATTTTACTTCCATGAAGTAGAAGGAAAAATGAATAAAAAGAAGAAACGAAGAAGAGCACAGGTGAGAACGGTGCCTCAGAAAATCAATTCCAAGACAAGCACTATCAGGTCCAAGAAACAAACGGGAAATTTGAAATTCTAGAATAAGTTTGCTCATACCAATAGCATCCGTGTTTTGCTTAAATGAAAAGTTGTTTATGTACACCGTAAATGACAAGAAAGAAAGAGCATGGGCACTGAAATCAGAGGCCAGGGTTTGAATCTCATATCTATCACTGATCAGCTCCATGACACGGGAAAATTATCTTTCTAAACTTCAGTTTTCATACATGTAAAATGGGTATAACAATATGAATCTGAAAGTTTTCTTGAGAGAATAGAACATGATAATGTACATGAGGTGCCAAGGAGCTAAGCACAGAATAGGTTTATAAGCCTACACTGCTTGACAAGGAGAATTTCCCACTGATGTTGAGTAACCCAGAATGCACTGGTATGCTCAAACATTTGCCTCTGGTGAGCTTTCTTTGGAAGGAATGATGCTAAAACTGAAGCTCCAGTACTTTGGGCACCTTATGCGAAGAGTTGACTCATTGGAAAAGACCCTGATTCTGGGAGGGATTGGGGGCAGGAGGAGAAAGGGACGACCGAGGATGAGATGGCTGGATGGCATCACAGACTCAATGGACGTGAGTCTAAGTGAACTCCGGGAGTTGGTGATGGACAGGGAGGCCTGGCGTACTGCGATTCATGGGGTCGCAAAGAGTCGGACACGACTGCGCGACTGAACTGAACTGAACTGAGCTTAGTGGGCTCAAGACTTCCCAATGATAGCCAGTTTAGAGGCTTTCTCCTCATGGAATCCAGGTAATACAAGTGGTCTATAGTCATACACTACCCAAGCGACTGAACAGCTTGTCTTAGATAACGTAAAATGGATGACAGTATTTCACATCTTACTATCAGAAAATGTTTCTGAGGACAGGCACTGCCTGTGGTACCTAAGCAGTAGCATCTGCTGCTGCTACTGCTGCTGCTGCTGCTACTGCTGCTGCTAAGTCACTTCAGTCATGTCCGGCTCTGTCAACCCCATAGATGGCAGCCCACCAGGCTCCCCCGTCCCTGGGGTTCTCCAGGCAAGAACACTGGAGTGGGTTGCCATTTCCTTCTCCAGTGCATGAAAGTGAAAAGTCAAAGTGGAGTCACTCAGTCGTGCCTGACTCCTCGCGACCCCATGGACTGCAGCCCACCAGGCTCCTCCATCCATGGGATTTTCCAGGCAAGAGTACTGGAGTGGGGTGCCATTGCCTTCTCCAAGCAGTAGCATCTATCTACACCATATTCTATAATGCACTTAGCATAATGCATATGTGAACATTTCTTCTAACGAGCCACAGTCTCTATGCACTAGCAACAGCAGGGTATCTGAAAGAAAGCTGTAGCTTCAATAAAGTAAATTGTGTTCACATTTGTTTGACAGTAATCACTCAGGAGTTCTTTAAGAATCAGTTTCTGCTTAATAATGTTTTATTTTTAAAATTGGAATCCCTTTATAGGTTAAAAAGTTGTAGCAGGAGACAAAGAGTCAAAAAACTTTGCTTAATTTCACTCCTATTACCTAGGCAGCTTTCCATACATAAAGCTCTGAGATAGGTGCCACAATTTATTTAGATAATTTGAATGCACACCCACCATGTTGGGTTACAATCTAGTTGAAGAACGCGGTGGTGGGTAATATGGCAAGCACATAATTATAAAGCATAATATGGTAAATTCTTACCTATTGGAACTACAGAAGTTACACAAATGCTAATCTCTCACAGTCCATGGCCACCATTAACTATAGTGTCTCCCCATACTTGGATTTGGTCTCAGAAATCTTGCCAACACGATTCACTGTCAAGCCAGCAACCTTGACCAGAGTCAATAACCTATTTAGTATCCCTAAATCATGATATTGCTGATTCTTGCTGGAAATACACAAATGACCTAAGAGAAATTATTCATTCATCAGTAGTTGTTGGGATATTAACATTCCTTCTTTGGACAGAGAAGTCCAACATCACTCAGGAGAAAATAAGAGCTTTCATAAGGATGAAGAACGAAATATCTTGATTATTACCAAGGTGAGTAATGATCAGAAGTGGAAACAAAAATTGGTGAACTAAGGTTACTGCAAAATAGACACAAAGGCATTTAAACAGAACATTGTCAAGAATAGAATGAAAGCAAACTGAAGGATTCTTTGAGCTACTTCTAAACCACGAGCCATTGTTTGTAAATCCCTGACCTATGACCTAAATATTAAAGATATGGGAACAAAATAATCAACGCAAATCTTTAAACGTGATAGCACAGTTGACAACTCTGACCCACAGGAAGTCCTTAGTAGAGTTCCAGGGACCAGAAGTAAATTCATCACTTTGCCAGAGGCAGCATGTAACTATTAAAGCTGGTAAATAGACTTTCAGGCCAAGTTACAGCTCTGGAAATCCAGCAAAAGTGTGTGCTGTGCTAAGTTGCTTCAGTGGTGTCTGACTCTTTGCAGTCCTATGGACTGAAGCCCACCAGGCTCCTCCCTCCATGGGATTCACCAGGCAAGACTACTGGAGGTGGGTTGCCATGCTCTTCTCCAGGGGATCTTCCTGATCCAGGGATTGAACACACATCTCCTGCGTCCTCTGCATTGACAGGCAGGTTCTTTGCCACTAACACTACCTGCAAAGCCCGGAAATCTAGCAAAGGTTAGAGGGAGATAATAGGAACTTAGCAAATTAATGAAGCATATAACATTATGGAGCTAGATGTTTCAATTGCCTCAGTAGTTGTCTATAGTGACCCATATCAGAATTAAACAGCAAACTAATTTTGATCTTTTTTCCTACTTGATAAAATGAAGAATATTGTGAATAATGGTTGCTGTTGTTCAGTTGCTCAGTCGTGTTTGACTCTTTGTGACCTCATGGACTGCAGCATGCTAGGCTGCCCAGTCCTTTACTATCTCCGGGAGTTTGCTCAAATTTATGTTCATTGAGTCCATGATGCCATCCAACCATCTCATCCTCTGTCATCCTCTTCTCCTGCTTTCAGTCTTTCCCAGAATCAGGGTCTTTTCCAATGAGTTGGCTTTCACATCAGGCCAAAGTATTGGAGCTTCTGCTTCAGATTCAGTCCTTGCAATGAATAATCAGGATTCAGGGTTGATTTCCTTTAGAATTGACTGGTTTGATCTCCTTGCTATCTAAGGGACTCTCAAGAGTCTTCTCTAGCACCACAGATTGAAAGCATCAATTCTTCAGTGCTCAGCCTTCTTTATGGTCCAACTCTCACATTCATACATGATTACCAGAAAAGGGATAGCCTTGACAATGTGAATAATGGTAAGAATAATAATACTCTTTATCATGTGCATTCAAGCAATCTTTAAAAAGACATACTTTTTCTGCCTTCAGTAAAGGAAAACCAAAAAGCGTTGTTGCCTTGTGCCTCTATATACACTCTATACAGATATAGGTATAGTTCATAGCACTTTTCCGTTTTCCTTACTAGAAACTTCCTTTCTAGAGACAGGAGTGTTTTACCCAGAAAATGAAGGTGGTTGGCCCTATGGCGTTTTAAAATTTACTTTTTATTCCCCTATGAATTTTATATCCCAGAAAATTGCTTAAGTATTGTAGAAAAAAATTTCAAACAAGCTAATTTTTGCCAAAGTTTTTATTTGCATTGTAGTTGGTGTTATTATGGTAAGATTCCCAAGAGACGCATGAATTTCAGAAAATTTTATGTGAATATTTCCAAGGATTCATTGAACATTCTACATTTTGTATGACAGAATCTTGAATAAACTTCTAGAATTTATTTTCTATGAATTTTTTGCTTCTCTAGTATAGAAATATAATTACAGATCTCCTCCAAACACATAATAGTTGAAATTTTGGCTCAAATATAATGCACAATATACATTGAATCCTTCTTGTTTGTATTTAATTTTGTTACTTTCTTAAAAAAAAAAAGGCGCTATGATAAATCCTTCTTTCAAGATTTTTGAAAAGTATTGTCTTCAAACAATTTTTAAGTTTCAAAATATAAAAATGTCCCATAGAATGTGCTGCTGGAAAATCTATAACAATATTTGCATTATTTTGATTCTATCCAGTACTTAATATGTGCTAGGCACTACACTATGAATGAAAAATGGTTTGCACCCATAATGAGCTTCAGATTCTTCAATGGAGATAGAAATATAAGTATAAAGTCGCTGTGGGAAACCAGACATCATGCTTTATTTGTCAGGCCCTGGGTCTTGGATCTGCTACTTAACAGTGCAGCATTTGCAGGCTAGAAAAATGACACAGATTATCTTACTTCCAAAACAGAAGTAGAGATAGAGACACAGAGAACAAACATATGGACATCAAGAGAGGAAGGAGAGGTGGGATGAATTGGGAGATTGGGACTGATATATACACACTGCTGCTACTGCTAAGTTGCTTCAGTCGTGTCCGACTCTGTGCAACCCCAGAGATGGCGGCCCACCAGGCTCCCCTGTCCCTAGGATTCTCCAGGTAAGAACACTGGAGTGGGTTGCCATTTCTTTCTCCAATACATGAAAGTGAAAATTCAAAGTGAAGTCGCTCAGTCGTGTCCGACTCCTAGTGACTCCATGGACTATAGCCCACCAGGCTCCTCTGTCCATGGGATTTGCCAGACAAGAGTACTGGAGTGGGTTGCCATTGCCTTCTACTATGTATTAAACAAGTAACTAATAAGAACCTAATATATATACAGGGAACACTCCTTGGTTCTCAGTGGTGACCTAAATGGGAAGGAAATCAAGAAAGAAGGGATATATGTATACATACAGCTGATTCACTTTACTATATAGTAGAAACTAACACAACATTGTGAAACAACTATATTCTAATAAAAAGTAATTTAATAAAAGTCACTAGGAAACTTAAAAAGTCACTTAAGATTAAAAGTGACATATTCTTTAATTTTTTATGTAGTAAAAAACATTTAATATGTGATCTATCCTCTTAAAATGTTAAGTGCACAATACAGAATTGTTAGCTACAGGCATGATGTTGTACGATTCATCTCCAGAACTTACTCTACTTAAATAACTGAAATGTTACACTCCTCAAATAGCAACTATCTACTTCCCTTTCCTGCCCAGCTCTTGGAAACCACCATTCTACTCTCTGTTTCTATGAGTTTAACTCGTTAAGACAACTAGGTGGAATCATACAATATTTGTCTTTCTCTGACTGGTTTATTTTACTGAGCATCATTTCCTCAAGCTTAGTTCATGTTGTTACATAATGCAGGATTTCCTTTTTAAAGGCTGAATAACAGTCCACTGTATGTCTATACTGCATTTCTCTTTACCCATTCATCTGTTGATGGATATTTGGGATTTTTCACACCTAGGCTATTGTGAATGATGCTGCATTGAACACAGGAATGTGAATATCTTCTCGAGTTCTTAATTTCAGTTGTTTTAGATGAATAGCCAGAAGTGGAATTGCTGGATCCTAGGTAGTTATATTTTTAGCTTTTTGAGGAACCTCCTACGGTTTAGGAGTTGCACCATTTTATATTCCCATCAACAGTGCACAAGGCATCCAATTTCTCTACATCCTTGCCAACACTTGCTACTTTTTGGGTTTTTGATAATGGCCAATATTCTTGGTTTGCTTCTGTTATCTAAAAAACAAACAAACAAACAAAAAAAACCTGATTCCCAATCAGCAACAGACAATTCCTGTATCTCAAATTCTGGCAGATAAAAGAATTTTAAATCGACTCTAATTCAGAAACATACAACTGAAAGAAATGGAAATAACAAAAGATTTTGAAAGATATTCTTGATAGAAAATCTTAGTTTCTTCATGACTTTCATCCGTGGACCCTAAAAGAAATGAGCCCTGTTACCAGGTTTGCTGTTGGGTGGTATTGGAGCAAATTCAGTTATATTTGTATTACCAAAAATCCTTTGGGTAGAAACCCACTGGAGAAATATCTTTTATTCTTTTTTTTTTTTTTTTTTAAGTTTATTCAACCATTTTATTATCTTGTTATGGATACTGTCATTGCTGCTAATTAGTTTTTTTTAATCAAAGGAGGCAAGAATATACAGTGGATTAAAGACAATCTTTTTAACAAGTGGTGCTGGGAAAATTGGACAACCACTTGTAAAAGAATGAAATTAGATCACTTTCTAACCCCATACACAAAAATAAACTCAAAATGGATTAAAGATCTAAACGTAAGACAAGAAACTATAAAACTCCTAGAGGAGAACATAGGCAAAACACTCTCCGACATACATCACAGCAGGATCCTCTATGACCCACCTCCTAGAATACTGGAAATAAAAGCAAAAATAAACAAATGGGATCTAATTAAAATTAAAAGCTTCTGCACAACAAAGGAAACTATAAGCAAGGTGAAAAGACAGCCTTCTGAATGGGAGAAAATAATATCTGCCTGACTTCAGGCTTTACTACAAAGCCACAGTCATCAAGACAGTATGGTACTGGCACAAAGACAGAAATATAGATCAATGGAACAAAATAGAAAGCCCAGAGATAAATCCACACACCTATGGACAGCTTATCTTCGACAAAGGAGGCAAGAATATACAGTGGATTAAAGACAATCTTTTTAACAAGTGGTGCTGGGAAAATTGGACAACCACTTGTAAAAGAATGAAATTAGATCACTTTCTAACCCCATACACAAAAATAAACTCAAATGGATTAAAGATCTAAACGTAAGACAAGAAACTATAAAACTCCTAGAGGAGAACATAGGCAAAACACTCTCCGACATACATCACAGCAGGATCCTCTATGACCCACCTCCTAGAATACTGGAAATAAAAGCAAAAATAAACAAATGGGATCTAATTAAAATTAAAAGCTTCTGCACAACAAAGGAAACTATAAGCAAGGTGAAAAGACAGCCTTCTGAATGGGAGAAAATAATAACAAATGAAACAACAGACAAACAACTAATCTCAAAAATCTTTTATTCTTTAAGTACTAGGGAGAGCTTTGCTTCCCTGAGAAACAGATGTTTTCTCCTTTTTTAACTGGCCCTTTCTACATTTCCCTTAAGCTGTCAAGAAATTCAGTGCCAAATTCTGTGTTCAAATATAGCGATTGAGAGGTCTGAATGGTCTTTATGTTATTTTTTCTCATAAATTTTTCATTTAATTTTTGGAGAAAAGTAAGCTGTTTAAAATTTGGGAAAAAAATTGTATTATTAAATTGCATATATTTTTGCTAAAGTGGTTATATATTTCTTGCAGAATAACATGAAACATGAGCCATAATTAATCAATTAGTATTTTTTCTAAAATTAGATAAACATCAATATCATCCATCATTATAACCCAGATATTAAATATTTAGAAGATTGTTTTGTGTGTCACTATAAATAGTTATGGAGAAGGCAATGGCACCCCACTCCAGTACTCTTGCCTGGAAAATCCATGGACGGAGGAGCCTGGTAGGCTGCAGTCCATGGGGTCGCTAAGAGTCGGACATGACTGAGTGATTTCACTTTCATTTTTCTCTTTCATGCATTGGAGAAGGAAATGGCAACCCACTCCAGTATTCTTGCCTGGAGAATCCCAGGGACGCGGAGCCTGTGGGCTGCCATCTGTGGGCTTGCAGAGTCGGACATGACTGAAGCGACTTGGCAGCATAAATAGTTATAAGTAATCTTTATTATTTTATCAAATAGTCCTATTCAAAAAAGTATCTTATATCATAAAATTAAAATTTATCTCAAATCAGATGTGAGAGTATATAAATGGGCAGTTCCTTTTCACCCCTAGAATACTCAAACATTTTGAAGCTAAAAGTATGCCAAGGGCAAAATTTCAATCAATTTGTGTATTATAGCAAAGCACAGGTGCAGCTGGAACAATCTGCTGTCATACAAGAAGACATTTTCATTTTTGGTAAAACAATTTGCATGTCTGGATTTCACTTCAGAGCTTTAGAAAGTCTAGGGCATCATCAATTATACATTTGCCTTTTCTGTAGTCCTGTACTACTAGTGCTTACCTAAAAGAAGAGTCTTTGTAATACAAACATAAAACACTTTGTTTCACACATATGGATACACACACACATCTATATGCATATGTACAAATACACTATAAATACTCAGAATGGGCTTCAAATGCAACAAAATATAAATTGTACCTATTTTATCTTTTGTCAGAGAAATAGATCTCTTACTAGCCCATCACCATAACAAATAATGGGGCATTGTGCCTGGGGTCATACACTAAACCCTCTGAAAAGAGGAAAGAAGCACTGTTGGTGGGAAAACTTAAATCAGTTTTTAAAAAATGACCAGGTGAAGCACTGTAGAAAATGAAAGTAAATAGCTTTCCTAGAGCTTTTACCAGATCATTTTAATGAAAGTCATGTACAGTATTAGTGGTTTTTTTTTTTTTTTAATTTTTACTGGGCATTCTTTTATCACCTATGTTAATGAGTTTGTTTCTCTGCACCCATCATCTACAAAACTCTGATTAAAACAGTTTAATTCCAGGATACCTCAAGCTCTGATTCCAAACACTCCATTAAGTGCCCTTTGAAGCATCTAAGCCCACCTGTCATGGTAAGGAATAGTACTTCTCTTTCACCCACTCAAAATGGACTATAGCATTATTGGGTCAAATACTACATTTTTGACAAGGTATTAGTTATGCACATGAATAAGCATAGCACTTGTTAACACTAATGAAGAGAAAAGCTGCAACAGCTTTTATTAAGTGCAACAGCTTTTTATTATTTTATTCTATGCTTTAGAGGACAAAATACAATAGTCAGCCTTGCTGGCATAGATGCTACCTGCCAGAATATGAGGTCTTTGATACCTTCATGATGTTTAAAGTTCCTTGAAGAATTCCTAGTTGTAAAGTGGTAAAAGAAATGCTGTGTCCTTGTACACTTATCCTGTTTATTTAACATTTCTGTCTTGTACATTGAAGTAGTGCTTGGAAAAGGAGGCTATAGGGTTGACAATAGATAACAGAGCTTTTTTGCTGGAATTTATCTCTGCATAAGAAGGTGAAAATGTACTCAAGTAGTACATGCATATATTGACTTTTTATTTTACATTTTAATGTAAAATTCATGTTTCATTTCTTTTAAATCCATATTTAGATTTATGTTGCAATTGAGAAAAAGGCTATCCATTTTTAAAAGAAAGAAAAATTCATTTTGATATATTTGGAACTAATTTTAAAAGGGTAGATATGTTTAGAAAACAGGTGCATAATACTCTATAGACTTGATAAAACCATCCAAAAAAGTAAATGAACAATAAAAGAGAAAGTGGGTTATTGGGAATTTAGAATACAAAAAAGATAAGCTTTTCCTTCTCAACTTAATTATTTAAGTTTATATATTGAGAATGCTAAATATAACAGCAGGTATATCAAAAAAGTAATATTCTTTTTAACTTACACAAGCAAAACTGGAATAAAAAAAGTCAGATTTTGAAGTGATTTCTTAAAACACCCTTTTTTCCTTACCAAGAATGTCACATCCAAAATAATTTAGCACCATAAAAGTTACATAATCATTCTGACATTCTCAAAAAGTAACACAAGAGTGCCTTAAAACTAACATATCCCATTCAGCAATTCTTCTATGTACACTATGAAGAGCAAAAGCATTATGGTCTATTAGACTCATGTCACAATAAACCAGGAGTTGCTTTAGGATGCTAAGCTGCTGCTGCTGCTGCTAAGTCGCATCAGTCGTGTCCAACTCTGTGTGACCCCAGAGATGCAGCCCACCAGGCTTCCCCGTCCCTGGGATTCTCCTGGCAAGAACACTGGAGTGGGTTGCAGTGTACTCCATTAAAGCAAAGAATACCTCATTAAGGCAACTGATAACTAAATACTAAACCAGGAAAATCCTTATCTAGAGGTCTTCATGAAGAATAATGATTTAATACAAGCTGTTTGAAGTGGGAGTCATGATTATGACTGTGGTTTAATGAGCTCCTTACAGCTTCAGTGCTTAATTATGGCTTTATAGTTATAAATATCTGTTGACTTACTAATTTCTCAATCGATTAGTTAGTAGGACAGTTAGCAAGAATATTATATTCCAGTACAAGAACGTTATATCCCAGTGGTTCACAAACTTTAGTGTATCAAAATTATCTGAGGAGCTGAAATTGGAGATTCCTGATCCCCACTCCCAGAGTTTCTGATTCGGTACATTTGGAGTGGGGCTGGAGAATTAGCATTTGTAATAAGATTTCCAGATGATGCTGATGATGTTGGTTCTAGCACTACTTTGAGAATCATTCTTGTGGTTTAATAACTTTCTAGTTTCTTTTAAAAAGAATGAGAGATACAATATGATCAAAAGTTTCCCAACAGTCAAGTGAATCAAGAAAACCTAAGCTATTACAGGTTAGGTAAAGCTGTCAGTCGGAGAAGGCAATGGCACCCCACTCCAGTACTCTTGCCTGGAAACTCCCATGGATGGAGGAGCCTGGTAGGCTGCAGTCCATGAGGTCACTAAGAGTCGGACACGACCGAGTGACTTCACTTTCACTTTTCACTTTCATGCATTGGAGAAGGAAATGGTAACCCACTCCAGTGTTCTTTTTTTCTTCTTCTTCTTTTATTTTTCTCTTTTAATTTTTTTCTTTTTTTTAATTAATTTTTATTTTTCAGTTTGTTTTGCTTTACAATACTGTATTCGTTTTGCTATACATACATTGACATGAATCAGCCCCACGAGTGTACATGAACTCCCAATCATGACCCCCACCTCCCCCCTCCCGCCCCACACCATCTCTCTGGATTATCCCCATGCCTCAGTCCCAAGCATCCTACATCCTGCATTNAGACTCTTGTTCAGATTTGATGGAAAAACCAAAAGCTTTTCGGACAAGCAAAAGTTAAGAGAATTCAGCACCACCAAAACAGCTTTACAACAAATGCTGAAGGAACTTCTGTAGTCAGGAAGCATAAGAAAAAGAAAAGCCATACCTAAAGAAAATAAACCCAAAACAATTAAAAAAATGATAATAGGATCATGCATATAGATAATTACCTTAAATGTAAATGGATTAAATGCACCAACCAAAAGACAGACTGGCCGGGTGGATGAAAACATGTGTATGTCTACACTTCCACTTACAACGTTACTCTACTGAACTCCTCCAAATTGTTTGTAATTATTCTTTATTGTTAGATTAATCACGTTTCCATTATGACTTGCAATTGCAGCTATCTTTTATTTTTTGTCTGGCTGTTAATTGTGAAAACTGATCAACATCTTTTATTATTGTGATTATGTGGCCATTCACTTAATACCACTGTATCATGATTGGTCTACAGAAAATAACAGAATTCTATATCACCCAAACTGCCATTTAATAGAAAAGCCTGTAGTCACTTTTTAAAATCCAGATGCATATCAGAATTATCTTGGAATGTTTTGAAAACTGCAAATGCCCAGGTACTGCTTTCTTTCTCCAAAGCTCCAGATATGTTTCTAGTGAGCAGCCATGTTTAAAAACAACTGGACTATATGATGATCTTTTACTTTTATCTAGTTTCACTTTTCCTATTTTATATTCAGTGCTGCCATTTCATTTAGTTTATGTTTTCCAATTTATCTCTTCTTTATTTTAATGTTCTTTCTCAAGCCTTTATCAAGCATAGTATAAAAGCTTTTGTATGCATATATATGAATAGTATATATATATTATACAAAGCTTATGAATTTTTGCCTAACTAAAAACTTTGTGACATTTTGATTCCACCTGTTTGACATAGTATGAATAGAATGCTAGATTTCTAATTAAAAAAAAAGATACACAACAAGCCATAAAAGTTTACTGTATAGCAGAAGAACTATAGTCAATATCTTCTAATGACTTATAATGGAAAATAATATGAAATTATATACATATATATATATAACTGAATCACCTTGCTGTGTGCACCTGAAACATATTAAGGAAGCAACAGTTAGAATGGGACATGGAACAACAGACTGGTTCCAAATAGGAAAAGGAGTATGTCAAGGCTGTACATTGTCACCCTGCTTATATAACTTATATGCAGCGTACATCATGAGAAACGCTGGGCTGGAAGATGCACAAGCTGGAATCAAGATTGCCAGGAGAATATCAGCAACCTCAGGTATGCAGATGACACCACCTTTATGGCAGAAAGTGAAGAGAAACTAAAAAGCCTCTTGATGAAAGTGAAAGAGGAAAGTGAAAAAGTTGGCTTAAAGCTCAACATTCAGAAAACGAAGATCATGGCATTTGGTCTCATCACTTCATGTGAAATAGATGGGCAAACAATGGCTGACTTTATTTTTTGGGCTCCAGAATCACTGCAGATGGTGATTGCAGCCATGAAATTAATAAGACGCTTACTCCTTGGAAGAAAAGTTATGACTAACCTAGATAGCATATTCAAAAGCAGAGATATTACTGTGCCAACAAAGGTCCGTCTAGTCAAGGCTATGGTTTTTCCAGTGGTCATGTATGGATGTGATTGTTGGACTGTGAAGAAAGCTGAGTGCTGAAGAATGATGCTTTTGAAATGTGGTATTGGAGAAGACTCTTGAGAGTCCCTTGAACTGCAAGAACATCCAACCAGTCCATCCTGTAGGAGATCAGTCCTGGGTGTTCTTTTGAAGGAATGATGCTAAAGCTGAAACTCCAGTACTCTGGCCACCTCATGCAAAGAGTTAACTCATTGAAAAAGACTCTGATGCTGGGAGGGATTGGGTGCAGGAGGAGAAGGGGACGACAGAGGATGAGATGGCTGGATGGCATCACCGACTCGATGGGCGTGAGGCTGAGTGAACTCCGGGAGATGGTGATGGACAGGGAGGCCTAGTGTGCTGCGATTCATGGGGTCACAAAGAGTTGGCCGCGACTGAGTGACTGAACTGAACTGAACTGATACATCAATAAAATATATATATTAAAAAATTTTTAAAGGTAAAATTTCCTTATAGAAATCAACTCAGAAGTATTAAGAATTCAAATTTACATAATTTAGGTAAATCTTTTGCAAATGAGACTAGCTTTACATTTTTGGCTTAATAAAAAATTATATCTTCTCTGATTTGTCAGTGTTAAGTATAATATACCTATGTATTGTTATTCTACTTGGGTTTGATCTCCTGAATTATACAAGCTTACTGATCAGATAAACTAATATTACTTCTTTTTCTTAGTTGAAGTATATTTGATTTACAATATTGTGTTACTTTCAGATATACAACAAAATGATTCAGTTATTTTTTCAGATCATATTCTATTATAGGTTATTAAAAATATTGACTATAATTCCCTGTGCTGTACAGAAAATCCATGTGGCTTATTTTATGAAGTTAGAATTACTTCTATCAAATGTTTAAGATTATGAGAGAAGTAAATTGTGTTTACCCAAATCATATCATTATTTTGACACACTGTATTTCAACAGCAATTATGTTTTGTATTATTTTAACTTCAACATAATTTCCAAGATTTAAGTAATTTAAAATCTTGTACTGATACTAAATTGAACTAATTAATAGATGTTCATTAGGTATCTAGATAATTTTTGAGTAAAATGAAATACTGAGAAGATGATTAGTTAATTTAATTTATATACTTTTCTCTTATTTGTATATGCTATACTGAGATTATAGATATTTGGATCTACTAATTAACAGATTCATCACTGCCACTTTGAAAAGATAGTGTGTAAGGAAAATTTATGTATATAGACAATTGCAGGAGATTTTCAGAGAAGGAATTTTATCTGTTGTGGTTAAAGCTAGCCACGATATGATGGGTTTTTAAAAGAATTATTCAAAAAGAGCTTTAGCGTTAAGAATGGAATTTGATTTTCTTTCTGTTAAGGTGATAAAATTGTCTTGGATCATTAGTTTGCTCTTAATAAGAGGTTGTAAAATATTCTTTTAAAATAGTTATTTTTTATTGTGACATAATTGACATATAACATTATGTTAGTTTTAAGTATACAGCATAATGATTTGACATTTGCATGTATTGTGAAATGATCACAAGAAGCCTAGCTAACATCCATTACCATACATTGTAACAAAACCTTTTTTTCTTGCAATGAAGACTTTTAAGATCTACTCTCCTAGCAACTTTCAAATGTGCAATACAGTATTAACTATAGTCACCATGCTATACTTACATGCCTATCCTTTAATTATTTTATAACTGCAAGTTTGTATATTCTGACCCCTTCATCCATTTCTCTGACTCCCAATCCTTGCTTCTGGCAACTGCCAATCTATTCTCTGTGAGCTTAGTGTAAGGTATTATTCTTTATCTTTTATGTAGTCTGTCAAGACAGCAAAGATTCTGTGTCTTAACAGAATAATCTTTTATTGTTTGTGTTGGTTTTATTAAATTCTTAATGATTTAAGAAAATGAATGTTTCTTACTTAGGAAAGAGCTAAGGTTCTTTACCTCCTATGTTTATTTTTAAAAATATTCATCACTTTGGTTTAAACAGATATCGAAGTATTTTTTCTTGGTAACATATGATCCTATTTTAATACCTTTTGTTACTTTTGCCTTCCCAAAATGGAATCCTGATTGATGTTTTTCACACATAGTATTCATTGCCTTTCTATGGGCCCCTAGAAAATCAAAACAGATTTGCTCTTTCACCCTGGAAAGGTGCTCAATATAATTAGGTTTATGAGGTTTGATAGCTAACTATTGATTTATTTGATTGATGAGTTGCACAGGAAGCATTGTCAAATCAGAAGAGATGCTTAGTCTTCTCTGTATTAAATATATATACATAAACTTTTAATAATATTTCAGCAAGGATATGCAGTATAGGAAGTTCCTAGAGAATTCTATAAAATTGTCAATACCCTACCTGTCCATAGAACATTTCTACTTATCAAGGTCTTAATACTGCTTGTTTTGATATTACACAGAAATAGGATATAATTGGAAACATTGGTTATACAACCAAGATCTTGCCTGGAATGTCATGGTCAAGAGTGATACTTACATAATAAAATATGACTAGACACTTGTGATGAAATAACATTGACTTTATGGAACCAATACTTACAAAGCTCTCCTGAGAAACTAGTCTGATGCCTGGCTTACAGGGTTAAGTTTACAGGTAAAGAAGGAGGGTCACTTCCTGGCAGGCCCAGGAAACAGAAGGGAAGAATTTGCCCAAATCTTATTACTACAGGTGGATCCTTATTGTGAGTTCTTGTCTTGGCTTCTCTGTCTCAAGAAGCTTTGAAAAAGCCAATAAAAAATAAATCCAAAAAAAAATTGAATTGGATTTTTATTCAATCCAATAAAAAAGTTGTGATATCTGGCATATATATATATACACACTGGAATATCATTCCATCATAAGAATGAGGAAATCCTACCATTTGTAATAATATAGATGGACCTTGAAGTTATTATGCTAAATAAGTCAAAAAAATAATAAATTAAGTCAGAGACAGGTAAATACTGTATGATCTCAGTTACATGTAGAATTTGGAAACAAACAAATAAACCCACTTAAAAAAAAGTGACCTCACAGAAAAAGAGATCAGTTTTGTGGTTAACAGGGGTGTAGGGTGGGGGAGGGAGAACTGGAGGAAGGTGGTGAAAAGGTATAAACTTTGAGTTATAAGACAAATAAGCACTAGAGATGTAATGTACAACATGGTGACTATAGCTACCACTGCTGTATCGTATAAAGAAAAGTTAAGAGAGTAATCCTGAGTTCCCATTAGAAGGAAATTTTTTCCCTTTTTTCCTTTTAGTTTTATTGTATCATTACAAGAATATGTATGTTAGCTGAGCTTACTATGGTAATCATTTCACAATACATGTAAATCAAATCATCATGATATACACCTTCATCTTATACTGTGATATATGTCAATTATTTCTCAGTAAAACAGGGGAGAAAAATCCAATCTGAGCTTCAGTAAAATCCAATCAAAATAAATTATGAATATTTCCAGAAAAAAAACCTTTAAAAAACCTACAGGGTAAAATGAACATTCTTGTTTTACCTATATAAGCAATTGGGCCAAATCTAATGAGACCAGTCTTACTTTGTGGTTAAGAATAATCTTTCTGGGCTTCCCTGGTGGCTCAGTGTAAAGTATCTGCCTGCCAGTGCAGGGGACACAGTTTTGATCCCTGATCTGGGAAGATCCCACATGCCACGCAACAACTCAACCCATGAGACACACTACTGAAGCTTGAGTGCCGTCGAATATATGCTCCACAACAAGAGAAGCCACCACAGTGAGAAACCCATGTGCCACAACTAAAGAGTAGCTCCCATCCTCCATAACTAGAGAAGAGCCCAATCAGCAACAAAGACCCAGCACCTCCAAAAATTAATAAAATTTGAAAAAAGAATAATCTCTCTTTGGGAATTCTCTAGTGATCCAGTGGTTAGAACTCCACACTTTCACTGCCAAGGACCTGGGTTTGATCCCTGGTCAGGGATCTAGGGTTTCACAAGGTGTGTGGTGCAGCCAAAACAAACAAAAACAAACAAAAAAAAAGAGTAATCTTTCTTTGAGGTTACTTTTAATGAAAAAAGAGATTATAGAAAGAAACTTTGTGTTTCAATGGGAAACTATGTATTATCTCTATCAAATCCTTCTGAATTAACCTATTTCAGTCTTATGCATTGTCTTTGATCTGTTTTGCTCCTTTTTATAAATTGTGGTAACTAATAGATACTTAAGTGTCTTGCCTGGTAGAGATTGTATTGACTTCTCCTACCATGGAAAAACTCAGTTTGGGTTTCTAGCTGCAAATTTGACTGTATTCTGTTACCTTGCCCAAATTGTCAAACCTTACCAAATTTTCAATTCTTCATGTTTCTATCAATATATGATTATAATCTTCTAAACCAAGATTTCTAATTTTTCTCCCTGCTGCCTGACTTGGAGTCACTAAGAACTAAAATCTCACTACCCATTCCCTTATTGGAACTCTAGGTTACCTTATAGCTGACCCTGTGCTCCAAGATCTGAAAGAAGGCTTGCTAGCTGAAGTTCAATGACTTTGTGTAAACTTCCAGGAACTCCTCACCACAACAAGACTATGTATGGGATATAAATCTCCTTGGGAAAAATGCTATTTGTACTACTATGGAAGTCTGGCTAAGTGTTTGGGTCATGCATATCCTTATATGAAATGTTGCCAGAACTGTCACCAGCATTACTAAGAACATTGACATCCTAGTTAACTCAATAATGGTGCTGCATAAATGAAAAATTTTACTCTACCAACCTCTCGGAATCTACTAGTCTAGTCCCTCTCAAAGTTCAATTTCTGGCTCTTTATTGCAGCCATTTATATATTTCTCCTTTTTCATTTAGACAATCTTCTTTCAAGATGCCCTATCCCATCAGAAAATTACTAGAGCTAATCAGTGAATTTAGCAAAGTTGCAGGATATAAAATCAATACACAAAAATAACTTGCATTTCTATATACTAACAATGAAAAATCAGAAAGGGAAATTAAGGAATCAATCCCATTCACCCTTGGAACAAAAAGATTTAAATACCTAGGAATAAACTTACCTAAGGAGACAAAAGAACTATACACAGAAAATTATAAGACACTAATGAAAGAAAGCAAAGATGACATAAACAGATGGAGAGATACTCCTTTTTCCTGGGTAGGAAGAATCAATATTGTGAAAATGACTATACTACCAAATGCAATCTACAGATTCAATGTGATTCCCCTCAAATTGCCAATGGCATTTTTCACAGAACTAGAACAAAAACTTTCACAATCCATATGGAAACACAGAAGACCCTGAATAGCCAAAGAAGTCCTAAGAAAGAAGTATGGAGCTGGAGGAATCAACCTTCCTGACTTCAGATTATACTACAAAGCTACAATCATCAAGATAGTATGGCACTGGCACAAAAACAGAAATATAGACCAATGGAACAAGGTAGAAAGCCCAGAAATAAACCCATGCACCTATGGGTACCTTATTTTTGACAAAGGAGGCAAGAATATACAATTGGGCAAAGACACCCTCTTCAATAAATGGTTCAGGGAAAACTGGACAGCTACATGTACAAGAATTAAACTAGAACAATTCCTAACACTATACACAAAGATAAACTCAAAATGGATTAAAGACCTAAATGTAAGACCAGGAACTATAAAACTCTTAGAGGAAAACATAGGCAGAACACTCGATGACATAAATCAAAGCAAGATCCTCTATGACCCACCTCCTAGAAATAAAAGCAAAGTAAACAAGTGGGACCTGATTAAACTTAAAAGCTTTTGCACAGGAAAGGAAATTATAAGCAAGGTGAAAAGACAATCCTCAGAATGGGAGAAAATAATAGCAAATGAAAAACTGACAAAGGATTAATTTCCAAAATATACAAGCAGCTCATACAACTCAATGCCAGAGAACCAAATAACCCAATTAAAAAGTGGGGGAAAGACCTAAACAAACATTTCTCCAAAGATGACATACAGATGGCTAATAAACACATGAAAAAATGCTCAAAATCACTCATTATTAGAGAAATGCAAATCAAATCTACAATGAGATATCACCTCACACCAGTCAGAATGGCCATGATCAAAAAGTCTACAAACTATAAATGCTGGAGAGGGTGTGGAGAAAATGGACACTCTTGCACCATTAGTGGGAATGTAAATTGATACAGCCACTATAGAAGACAGTATGGAGATTCCTTAAAAAACTAGGAATAAAACCACCATATGACCCAGCAATCCTACTCCTAGTCATATACCCTGAGGAAACCAAAATTTAAAAAGACACATGTATCCCACTGTTCATTGCAGCACTATTTACAATAGCTAGAACATAGAAGCAACCTAGATGTCCATCTATAGATGAATGGATAAAGAAATGGTGGTACATATACACAATGGAATATTACTTAGCCATAAAAAGGAATGCATTTGAGTCAGGTCTGATGAGGCGGATGAACCTAGAATCTATTATATAGAGTAAGGTGACACAGAAAGAGACAGATAAATATCATAAAAGTTGGCTTAAAGCTCAACTTTCAGAAAACGAAGATCATGGCATCTGGTCCCATCACTTCATGGGAAATAGATGGGGAAACAGTAGAAACAGTGTCAGATTTTATTTTTGGGGGCTCCAAAATCACTGCAGATGGTGACTGCAGCCATGAAATTAAAAGACGCTTACTCCTTGGAAGAAAAGTTATGACCAACCTAGATAGTATATTCAAAAGCAGAGACATTACTTTGCCGACTAAGGTCCATCTAGTCAAGGCTATGGTTTTTTCTGTGGTCATGTATGGATGTGAGAGTTGGACTGTGAAGAAGGCTGAGCGCCTTGGTCACAAAATTGTTGCTTTTGAACTGTGGTGTTGGAGAAGACTCTTGGGAGTCCCTTGGACTGCAAGGAGATGGAGATACAACCAGTCCATCCTAAAGGAGATCAGTCCTGAATGTTCATTGGACAGACTGATGTTGAAGCTAAAACTTGAATATTTTGACTACCTGATGAGAAAAGCTGATTCATTTGAAAAGACCCTGATGCTGGGAAAGATTGAAGGCAGGAGGAGAAGGGGACGACAGAGGATGAGGTGGTTGGATGGCATCACTGACTAAATGGACATGAGTTTCAGTAAACTCTGGGAGTTGGTGATGGACAGGGAGGCCTGGTGTGCTGCGGTCCATGGGTTCGCAAAGATTCAGACATGACTGAGAGATTTAACTGAACTGAACTGATAGATNCTGATGCTGGGAGGGATTGGGGGCAGGAGGAGAAGGGGACGACAGAGGATGAGATGGCTAGATGGCAGCACTGACTCAGTGGGCATGAGTCTGAGTGAACTCCGGGAGTTGGTGATGGACGGGGAGGCCTGGCGTGCTGCGATTCATGGGGTCGCAAAGAGTCAGACATGACTGAGTAACTGAACTGAACTGAACTGAACTGAAGTGGGAGTCAGCATCATCAACCTTCTGGCTCCAGTGATCTGGGGTCTGTGAGCTTGTGGGCAGCATACAGTTACCTTATCCCACTTGGTGGGGGTTTCACTATCTGCAAAACAGCTCAAAGATGGTGTTATATAAATCCCTTCAGGAGTGACCAGGACCTTGCCCCAAGGCTACACTTTTGTTTCTTTTGACAGCTCTGGGCCATAGGAAGCATCATTAGGAACAAAGTCAGTGGAGTTAATGGAATTCCAGTTGAGCTACTTCAAATCTTAAAAGATGATGCTGTGAAAATGCTGCATTCAATGTGCCAGCAAATTTAGAAACTCAGCTGTGGCCACAGGACAGGAAAAGGTCCATTTTCATTTCAATCACAAAGAAAGGGATTTAGTGTTTCCAATGTTCCAGCAGATGTTGGCAATTTGATCTCTGATTCCTCTGCCTTTTCCAAATTCAACTTGAACATCTGGAAGTTCATAGTTCACATACTGTTGAAGCCTGGCTTGGAGAATTTTGAGCATTACCTTGCAATTGTACAGCAGTTTGAATATTCTTTGGTGTTTCCTTTCTTTCTTTCTTTCTTTTTTTCACTTTATTTTGCTTTACAATACTGTATTGGTTTTGCCATACATCAACGAGTTTGAGTAAGCTCTGGGAGTTGATGATGGACAGGGAGGCCTGGTGTGCTGCGGTCCATGGGTCACAAAGAGTCAGACACAACTGAGCTACTGAACTGAACTGAACCCTTGTCTCTCCATCTTCTTTCTTCCCTAATTAGCAGCTATTTGAACCTGCTCATTGGAACTCAGGGAATGTCATGGAGGCTGAATGAAACCTATTTCCTATAATCAGTAAATGGGGGACACAGAAAGGCTTTTGTGCCCAGGAGCCCCACAGAGTCAGCTGGGTTTCAGGAGTAGAGGGTACTTCTAATGAATTATAGGTTGGGAGGGTGGCTGGGAGAGAAAACATCCAGGGTTCAGGCTTTGTGGAGAATTAGCTGAGGCTTCTAGGTATTCATGTAGAAAGCCCAACTTTTAATTTTTCTTACTATCAATTAAACCCTCCAAAGCCCGCCATACTGCTCCAACCTACTGCTCATGTTGCTGAATCTCACAAGCCCTGCACTTAAGTAATGTGACAACACGCTTCTCTTCCAGGGTATGGAGATCTGTCTCTTCCCACTTGCCCTACTCGTCCATCAAGGCCCGGATCAAATGTCTGTAGCCTTTTCTAAGTCTCCAAGGTGAAAACGGAAATCTTTTACTGAATTGCTTTAGCACATTTATCCAGTTCCAACCACAGGACAGTTTTTGTATGAGCTTTGTATTCCCTGCCAGATTCTCAGATACTGAAAGCTTGAGGCAAGAGATGGCAGAAGAGGCACGTATTTGAGGTCTGAAAATCTTCTTTCCCCTTTCAATATCCTTCACAGATATGATGATACCCAGAAAATATGTATGAAGTAAAGGAATGTATTCCCACCATTGTGCTTGCTTTTTCTTTTAATTTCCTTGATAGAAACAACTGAATGTCCACTAAGTTTTTTATTTACTAAAAACCAACTATGTGGATAATTACATGATTGACCACATTATAGAAGGCTTTTTGTCTCATGTTAAGACACTGTTAGTCTTATTTCAGGAAAGATGAATAAGTATGACACAAGGAAGTGACATGATCAGAGTTATTTCCAGAAATATCTTTCTGGTGCAATATTAAAGACAGAATGGAGAGAGGTGAACCAGACAGGAGGGAGAACGGAAGTATCGCAGCATTCCAGGCATGAGATGATTACGGCTTAAATCATTCTTTATGATGGAAAGGAAAAGGTCTGATGCAATAATAGACTGTGAGTGTCTGTTCATAGATCTTTATAGGCCAGATTTCACCACCTGATCGCTTATTGCTTCTTCCCAGTATCTGACTAGTCCTTCATTTCCACTCCATGGGATTTGACTTTTTGTCTTTATAGATTTGTCAGATAGAAAAAAATAAAAGCTTATTATTAAAAGAGAATAAACACATTTCTTTTACACTTGCAATGCAAGAGACATGAGTTCAATATCTAGATAAAAAGATGCCCTGAAGAGGGAAATAGCCACCCATTCCAGTACTCTTGCCTGTGAAATCCCATGGATGGAGGAACCTGGTGGGCTATAGTCCATGGGGGATGCAAAAGTGTCAGATATAGCTTAGTAATTAAACAACGACAACACAATGTATATCGCTAAGAAAAAATGGGTTCCAGAACGTGATGGTCTCACAACACCGTCATGAAATTGCTGTGAACCATGGGCCTTATGATGATTATATATGTAGCTATCCAAGGAACTGCCAAGTTCTTTTCTATAGCTGAGCTAGCATGTTACATTTCCATTGGCAATGTACAAGTATTCCAATTTCTGTACATCCTCATCAACACTTTTTTTCTTTTTTTAATTACAACTATCTTAGTAGTTATGAAGTGATATCTCATTGTGGCTTTGATTTGCATTTTCCTAAAGACAATTGGTGTTTAATATCAGTTCTTGTGATTTTAGTGAAATTTTATATCTTTTTTTGATAAAGGTCTATTTATATGTTATATGCCCCTCAAACAGATTTATAATTATTTTATGCATTTGAGTGAAAAATAAAAATCTGAAGTTACAAAAAATATAGTGATATTGGCCTTCATATTGCCTGTGTATTTACTTTTATTGTCAATTTGTGTCTCTTCATATGGCTTCAGATTACTGTCTAGTGTTCTGCCTTTAGAATCTGAAGGACTCCCTTTAGGATTCCTTGTAGGGCAGATTTAGTGTTAATAAACACTCAGGGTTTGTTTGTTTGCCTGGGAATATTTTAATTTCTCCTTCATTTTTTGAAGGACAAATTTTCTGCATATAGAATTATCTCTTGCCAGTTTTTTTTTTTTTCTTTCAACACTTTATGTCATACTGCCTTTCTGCTTCCATGGTTTCTGATGAAAATGGCTGCTAACCTTACTGAGGATCTCTTGTGTGCTTGAAAATTTTGCTTCATTTTTCTCACTGCTTCTAGATTATTTCTTGTCTTTGGCTTTAGCTACTTTGATAATAATATACTTAACAGGAATCTCTTAGTTTATCTTATTTAAATTTATTGAATTTCTTGGATTTGTAGACCTATGTATGTCATTTTCATATCTGTATTAACTTTAGAATTAGCTAACCAAATGCTACAATAAAAGCTTGTAAATGAAGCATGACATTAAATAAAGGCCTGTAGACTAATTTGGAAAAATCAGTATCTTAACAATATTGACTTCCAAGCAGTATAATTTTTCATTCGTTAGTTCAACATTTCTCAGTAGTATTTGTATCTTTCAGTACACTGAAACTGTTTCTTTACGTACCTTGTTTTAAATACATCTCTTAGTTTGGATGGTTGGTGGTAAAAAGAAAATGACATTTTTAGTTTTATTTTTTCATTTCTTTACTGGTAATATATAAGCACAGAAGTTTATTTTTGTAAATAAACCTTGTGTTCTCTGACATTATTAAATATGCTTGTTCAAATAATTGTTTTATCAATTTCTTAGATTCCTCTATATAAACAGTCATGTTGCCTGCCCCAGAAGAAGAGTTTGCCTCTTTACACTTCCGGCACTTTGTATCTTTCCTTTTCACTTTTGTCATCTATGCCTTTGTTGGTATTTTATCTACTTGTTCTATCAGTTGAAAGAGGGAATTGTTACATTTCCAAAAATGATGATATATTGGTTATTTTAATTACTTTAATTTTCAATTCATGTGATCAATACAAAGGATATAATTCTTTGTCTTTTTCTTGAATTGACCGTTTTATCGTGAAATATGGTTCATTATTGATCATTTCTTTACAACTCTGTGCCTATTTACTGATATTTCAGTATCTGTGTATAACAATAACAAAGATGTGTGAACATTAGAAAAAGAAAAGAATCCACCTGCAAGGCAGGAGACACCAGAGACACAGGCTTTATCCCTGGGCTGGGAAGATCCCCTGGAGGAAGGAATGGCAACTCACTCCATTATTCTTTCCTGGAGGATGCCATGGACCGAGGAGCCTGGCAGGCTACAGTCTGTAGATTTGCACAGAGTTGGACACAACAGAAGCGACTTAGCATGCATGCACAAAAGCAAGTGTGATGTCAGGTAAACACATTTTTAATACATTAAAATAATTTCTCCGTATTGTCTACAATTACTTCTCCAAGAGGTGATGAACACAATTGCTTGCTTCTCCAAGTGTGTTGAGGGAAAGCTTTTATTTAGACCTGATCTAAGTGAGAAAGAGAATCAACTCACTGACATACCAGGAAAAAAAAAAAAAAAAAGAGAGAGAGAGAGAGAGAAAGAGAGAGAAAATTAAAGTTTGCAGTAAAGTCTCCAGGTAAATGGTCCATCTTTCTTATCTTCTGTTGATTTATTTTCCCAGGTTTTTTTTTTTTTTTTGGTTGAGATTCTGTGACTACAGAGATCAATTTTTCAGAGCAAATGGATAGATGAACGTGTTAGAGTAAGCAAGCAAAGTGGAAGGCTTTGCGTGTGCATGCATGTGTAGGTGTAAGTAGGCCAATCCTTTGGAATAGACCTTGAGAGATACTGTGATAGACTCTAAAGAACCTGATGATTGATAAGATGTGGGTGGGAGAGAAAAATTTGAAAATGATGCCTGGACATCTTGTTTGGACATCTTGGTGGAGAGTTATATCTTTCAATGAAATAAAAAAAAATACAGAAGTGGGAGCAGGTCTGAGAGTGCAAAATAATGAGTACCAACTTGGACAAGCTGAGTTGAAAGTGTCTGTGGGCTATCAAGGTGATGTCCAGTAGGCAGTTGGATATATGTTCTAGTGCTCAAGAGAGAAGTGTGGGCTGGAAAAGAGATTTGGAAGTCATCAACAGCACGTCAAGCACTTGTCAAGTGGAAACTCAAGTGAAAGCCCCAAGATTCATTTTATACTCAACAGACCAAATAAAATACCAGGAAATTCTTTGTGCAAATGGTGCATTTCTCTCTGAGAAATAGCATTCCTATAGCAGAAGACTTTAGTGTTTTAAAACTCCTTGCAGTCCCCTTGTGAAGTACAGTTTTTGATAAGTGATCATGCTACCTCTGTCCCTGTGCCATAAAATCGATATTTAACCAGGTAAAGTGAAAATGGAGATAATAAAAAATATAGTACACAAGATATTAACTTAATAAAACCAGCTTAGGTATTTCATCCTGGACTCTGTAATTATTGACATAACTTTTAAGGAAAGGGAGTTAAGAAAAACATTAGGAAGAAGAAGATTATAAATGTGTGTGTGTGGTTTTTTTATTGTGGTAATGTACAAATAACAGATAATTTACCATTTTTTTTTGAAATGTACATTCAGGGCATTAACTATATTAACAGTGTACAACCAACCCCACTATAGGAAGTAACTGCTAAATGGGTACAGAGTTTCCAATTCATGAAAAATAAAGTTCTGGAACTAGGTAACAATGAATGTGTTTTAGGCAAAAGTTTGTCTTGAAAGAGAGCAGGGTAAAGTGGAAGTGAAGAGGCTGACATCTAATACTGCCTTTCCAAGAATGAGATCTGCCCCTGTGTTTAAGATACCTCTCGAGGCTTAATTTCATAGTCTATAAAATGAGATGATAGAGTAAAAACTATAGGCTTGTTATGCTAAAACCAGATTATATATGTATAGGTATATGTGTCACTAATCCCGAAATGGGACATTTAATACATATCAGTGTACTAAATGATGAGTGTATTAAATGGGACATTTAATACATAACACAGAAACCCCTGGTTTCTATACCCAAAGCCTAAAGTACAGTTGGGGTGGGTGGGACATCGACTGCCCAGCAGTTGTCCACTGGAAAGTGACTCCCTTTGGGAGTTCGTCCTCACACCAGTGAAGTGAAAACAGTGGAATAAAAACAAGCACTGAGACGAATGGCAAAGCTTTCCTGTGCTTTGATGGTGTAAGTGCAAGGTCATTCACAACACAGTGTATATGCAGAAATAGATTTTGAAATGTGATGAAGAATTTTAGGAGGATCTGAAAGCCATGCACAGAATTCAGGAAGAAGTTGCTGAGGAGGTGTGTGACTTATTCAGTAAGTGGATGATGAGATTATGGTTAAAAATCAGAAGCAGAATAATGCACCATACTGAAGAATTAGGAGAAAGATGAAGGTTAGGGGGCGTGGAAGATAAAAGCAGAGAGAGTGGGAGAGAGAAGTATGGGTTCCGTCAGATTTAGTCGCTCATCATGTCTTCTTCTTATAGAGTTAGTCACTCCGTTGTGTCTGATTCTTTGTGACCCCCGTGGAAAGCTGCAAAGTTGTGTTTATCCAAAAGCCAATGAAGCAAGGCAGAAGAACCAGGTAATCAGGTGAGTGGCTTGATTCATCAATTTCCTGGAGATAGAACCTTAAGAAAGGAGGGTCCTAGAAGATGAAGGGAGAAAGAATGTCGCCTATTGGCCATGACAATGTCACGAAAACTCTGCTCATCAATGCTTAGAACTAAGAGTAGATTTTATTTTATTTTTAATTGGAGGATAATTGCTTTACAATGTTATGCTGGTTTCTGCCATATAATTATGTGTGTGTGTGTGTGTGTGTGTGTGTGTGTGTGTGTATGTGTGTGTGTGTGTATCCTCTCCCTGTTGAGTGGCCCTCCTGTCCCGTCCCCATCTCACCCCTCAAGGTCATCACCAGGCTGGGCTCCCTGAGTTGCACAGTGGTCCCACAGCTGTCTGTTTCATTCACGGTGATATACATACGTCAATGCGACTCTCTCGATTCCTCCCCCCCTCTCCTTCCCCCACTGTGTCCCCAAGTCCATTCTCTACGACTGTAAATTAAATCAGAAAACCGCCTTTTCAACTCATTGCTTATTTACTCATGCATTCACTGGCTTATACTTTTATTTGTTTAATCAATAAGTAAAATTGGAAAATCTACTATACTGCAGTACCTGGGGTCACAAAGAGTCGAACAAGACTTAGTGACTGAACAACAACTATATGCAAGGTCAAAGACATTGCAAAAGCTTTTTTTGCTAGATATTGGGTGATAGGAAAACTAGGAACAAGGAAAGACAAAATTTCAGTATGAGAGCAAGGGAGGGACCTAAAATGTAGGAAATTCAAGAATGTGAATCCATTTTCAGAGGCACCTGAGTGTGAAGAAAAGTCGGCTTATGTGAGCTTCTCTGAGTGTAGTATTCTCACCCAAGTACAACTCACTTTTTAAAAAAGCATTGGTTATAAAGCCTGGTTATAAATTATTTGAAACTTAAATCATATTTCCTCAAAAACACAATACCATGCATGGTACATAATTCTAATGTTTTTTCCCTAAGTACATCATTAATCCCCACTGTGGCAGGGAATAAAACTACCAACATATTACAGGTATGCAATGAATCTTCCTGTGATATCCTGAGGGCTCTGATTCAGAAATACTGCTTTAATTGGATTATACTGTAGTTGTACTTAACTGTGGAAATTCAACTAAACAACATGGGGGCGGGGAATTTAGAGTGGGGCAAAAAAGAAAAAGAAATGCTTTAAATAGTAAATGTTGCCATGTGACATTTTACTCAAAGAAGTGCTGTCCAAAGGGCACATGAGATGGTGACTTAAGGCTGTGGCGCCTTCAGTGTGTCTCATCCGCACGCGCCTCCCTTTCATAATGTGAATGTCTCTCACTTCTGAAAGTGATACCTGAGTTAAAGGTATACAGTAGGCTTTTTGAGTTGGGAAAGCTCATTTACAGAAGACAGAGATATTGTTGCATCTCCTAGGAACTTCTTGTGTCTTTCTTTTTATTGGAATATACTTGCTTCACAACGTTGTGTGGTTTCTGCTGTACAGCAAAGTGAATCAGCTCTCTATATACACGCATTCCTTCCTTTTGAGCCTCCCTCCCACTCCCCGCATCCTAACCCNCTGCACCTCTTACATCTCCTGCATTGGCAGATGGGTTCTTTACCACTAGCACCACCTGGGAAGCCTATATATATATACACACACATATATAATATAAAGCCTATATATATTATATATTATATAACATGCATTTATATTATATATATTACATTTAATATAAGTGTAGACTTTTATATAATATAAAAGCTCAGCGTTCCTCTCCTGTGATGATATCTGTTACGTATGCAAGTGTCACCTGGTCCTTTTTTGCATCATACTATAGGAATTGGGGCATGGGAAGCCAGCACAAATGCTCACACCTTGGCAACTGTCATTGCTTTGAGTAATAAAGTACTTTGTCTTTGACCCAGGAGTCTCAAGTCTTCCTCCAACATCTATGAAATCACATCCATTAGCTTGCAAGAAGGCTAAAACGTGAGATCTTAAAATTTTAACATCAGTCCATCTTATTTATGATACTCTTAATGGGTTAAATCCCTCCATCAAGTGAACTTAGAAAATCCTGTTGCTCTCCACACAGGAAAGAACTGATGAGGGGTTAGGGTGACGTTCAGTGTCCTTTGCCGCTTTCTCTCCACTTGTAGATTTGCCTGTGCTCTTTAAACAGCCCTCTCTTAGAAAGCAGAATAACTTCAGGTGATCTCTCCAGGCTGTACTTCTTACACTCTGCTGGGCCATCCTATTTCACCCCTCTAGCCTGTCTTTCGGAGGAGGCAATGGCACCGCACTCCAGTACTCTTGCCTGGAAAATCCCATGGACAAAGGAGCCTGGTGGGCTGCAATCCATGGGGTCGCTAAGAGTCGGGCACGACTGAGCGACTTCACTTTCACTTTTCATTTTCATGCATTGGAGAAGGAAATGGCAACCCACTCCAGTGTTCTTGCCTGGAGAATCCCAGGGACGGGGAGCCTGGTGGGCTGCTGTCTATGGGGTTGCACAGAGTCGGGCACGACTGAAGCAACTTAGCAGCAGCAGCCTGTCTTTGCTGTCTACCTGAGTTGTAGGTGGCGCTGCTAGTGGGAGCATTCATTCTCTACCATCACCACTCCCCTTGCAAGATGATTTCTGATGGAATTCAAACACCATTTAGACCTTCACTTATTTTCCACCCCCAGCTTCAGAAGTGAAATGGATTGGTCTGAAAGTAACCCATTCACTCCCTTTGCCAACAGATCAATTCTGGTCAGTGAGCTGTGAAGCCAGCTCTCAACTCTGGGCTACCAGTTATGCAAGATCAGACATTCCCTAAGTGCTTACTGGTGGTCCAGTGGTCCAGAATCTGCCTTCCAATGCGGGTTCATTCCCTGACCGGGGAACTGAGATCCCACACACCCTGGGGCAACAAGCCTGTGAGCAGAAACTAGAGAGTCCATGCTCCACCACGAGAGACACCCTTGCAACTAGAGAAAGCCTGCATGCTGCAGTGAGGAGCCCCTGTGCTGCCACAAAGGCACAACACAGCGAAGAAAATGTCTTTAAATGTTTAAATCTGTTTGAGGGGCTTCCCTGGTGACTCAGCAGTAAAGAATCTTCCTCCAATACAGGAGACGCAGGAGTCACGGGTTCAATCCCTGGGTTGGGAAGATCCCCTGGAGGAGAGCATGGCAACCCACTCCAGTATTTTTACTGGGAAGATCTCATAGACAGAGGAGCCTGGTGGGCTACAGTCCATAAGGTCACAAAGAGTCAGACACGACTAAAGCAACAGTACACACACGATCAACTTCTTCAAAGAACATCTGTTGTCTGGACCAAATACCACTTTTCAGGAAAGAGTATTCTTGCCTGGGAAATCCCATGGACCAAGGAGCCTGACAGGCCACAGTCCACGGTGTCGCAAAGAGCTGGACACGACAGCGACTAAACAGTGACTATAACAACAACAGCAGTTGCTGCCAGCCAGATCATGCGTGTGTGTGTATATATATGTATTTAGGGCTTCCCTGGTGGCTCAGCTGGTAAAGAATCCACCTGCAATGTGGGAGACCTGGCTTCAATCCCTGGGTTGGGAAGATCTCTTGGAGAAATAAAATGTATTTGAATTATTTAAAATGTCTTTTGGACCAAAGCTTATATAGCGTAAGAAAATCCTGCCTCTATCAAAGCCTCATATACTCGTCTCCTAATTTTAATCATCTGACAAACAGCACAGTTACCCCTACATTTATATTCTGATAGCAGGAGGGACATGATTAACAGAGAGGATCAATCCATTTATCCTTCCGTCCCCTGCCCTTTGCCCAGGGAAGTCTCATTGCCTCTTCTTGTTGAAAGTTCTTAGCTTCTGCTGACGTTCTCCCAGCCAATGACTAGGGAAAAGTCTAGACTTTGCATGAGGACACTTCTGCAGTTCCTCTTCCCTGTCAGCATCACTGCTGCCTAACACTATTATCAATAATCTGTCAGATAAATTTCTAGAATTTGTAAAAAGTCATCAAAGAAACTGAGAGAAAGGTGAAAGGTATTGTAAACCTGGAGGTCAGAAGTGATCAGTGGGTGGCTCTGTTTGATTAAATCAGGAGTACTATTGCTTAATCTGGGGCAGTACTCCTTCAGCACTAACATGTTTGAAGTTACCTATAAGTGTCTACAACGGAAATGTTAACTTATTTCAAAATTTATCTGAATAGAAAATGTGTTATCTTGAATGAAATGGAGATGGGGAGACTTCACATTTGAGAAATTCTAAAATTCTACAAGATCTCCTTAGATCTAAACAGGGAGGACTTGTTTTTTTTCCCTAAAGTCTTTTGTATAATAAACATCTCAAGTTTCCTTTCAAGAGAATCTAAAAAAAAAAAAAAAAAAAAGAGAGAGAGAGAGAGAATCTAAAATGAAGCAGATGCTTTGAACTGATCTGAATTTAGAGCTGAAAACACTGTAAAGTCTCTTTTGTAACTCACACTGGCTTTGAAGAAAAAGATCAGAGTCTTGAGAGGTTTCATTTTCACATGGATAGCTGAAGAAGACAATGCCCAGAGAAGTTTGGAATTTTCTCTGTATGCACTATGGAAGAAATACCTATTTTATATGTAAAAAAAAGAAAAAAAATCAAACACTCTTTTTCTAGACAAAATGTAGAGAGAGAGAACTAATAGATACTGGAAAAAATAAAGGAACTAAAATTATGAAAGGCTTATGTATTTTGTTAGTGTGCTTTGCTATCTCAGAGTCCCCCTGGTTTTTTAACAGAAGAGTTCAATGCAAGGAAATGGTCAGAGTAATGTGTTTATCTTTGGGAATAAACTACAAATCTTCATTTTAGATAACAAGCATTTATTTAGTTATTCTTATAATAATATGATTTTTAGCATACCATACTACTACCATAGTGTGGTAGTCTTTTTTCATTGATTTTAAATGCAACATATATGACCATATATGACAAAGCCACAGCTAACATCACAATCATCCACAAAAAGATGAGAGCATTTCCTCTAAAATCAGGAACATGACAAGGATGCCCACTCTCACCACTTTTATTCAGTTTTGTATTGGAAGTCACAACAATCAGACAAAGAAAAGAAATAAGGGAAACGAAATTGGAAAGGAAGAAGTAAAACTGTCAGTGTTTGGCATTTCAAATGACATAATACTATATATAGAAAATCCTAAAGATGCCCACTAAAAAACTATTAGAACTAATAAATGAGTTTGGTTGGTGAAGTTGTGGGATACAAAATTAATATATGTAAATCCGATGCATTTCTATCCACTAATAGCAAACTATCACAGAGGGAAATTTAGAAAAGAACCCTATTTACAATTGCATCAAAAAGAATACAATACCTAGGAATAAGTCTAACCAATGAGCTAAAATGCTTATACTCTGAAAACTATAACACACTGATGAAAATGAAAGTGATGCAAACAAATGGAAAGACAAACCACGCTCATGAGCTGGAAGAGTTAATAACACTGAAACGTCCGTACGACCAAAGGCAATCTGCAGATTCAGTGCAATCCCTGTCCAAATACCAGCTGCATTTTTCACAGAATTAGAACAAATAATTCTGAAATTTGTGTGGAAACACAAAAGACCTCCCATAGACAAAGCAATCTTGAGAAAGAACAAAGCCAGAGGCATGTAAGCTACAGTAATCCAAACAGTATAGTACTGGCACAAAAGCAGACACACAGATCAATGGAACAGAACGGAGGGCCCAGAATTAAACCCATACTGTTATGGCCAATTAATCTATGACAAGGAGGCAAGATTATACAATGGGAAAAAGACAGCCTCTTCAATAAATTGTGTTGGGAAAACTGGACAGCTACATGAAAAAGAATCAAATTGGACTACTTTCTCACACCATATTCAAAAATAAACTCAAAATGGATTAAGACTTAAATGTAAGAACTGAAACCATAAAACTTCTAGAAGAAAACTCAGGCAGCATGCTCTTTGGCATTGATCTTAGCAACATATTTTTTGGATCTATCTCCTCAGGCAAGGGAAGCAAAGGCAAAAACAAACAAATGAGACTACACTGAACTAAAAACCTTTTGCACAGCAAAGGAAACTATCAGCAAAATGAAAACGTAGCTTACTGAATATATTTACAAATGATATATCCAATAAGGGGGTAATTTCCAACACAAACCAAAAACTCAGATAATTCAACATCAGAAACAAACCTGAGTAAGATATGAACAGAGACCTGAAGAGACATTTTTCCAAAGAATATATACAGACAGCCAACAGATATGAAAAAATGTCAACATCACTAATCATCAGGGAAATGAAAATTAAATCCTCGTAAGATGACACCACACACCTGTCAGAATGACTACCTTCAAAAAGACAACAAATAACAAGTGTTAGTGAGGATATGGAGAAAGGGAACCTTCAAGTACTGTTGACGACATTGTAAACTCCTTAGCATCCACTATAGAAAATAGTATAGAAGCTCCTCAAAAAGTTAAATATAGAGCTACCATATGATCCAACAATTTTACTTCTGGGTATTTACTCAAAGGGAAAAAACCACATCAATTTGAGAAGATATTCACACCTTAATGTTCCTAGCAGCATTATTTACAGTAACCATAGAGAATAAAAAAAATGCTTCTTTATTGAATATTTTTAAGATCCTGCCGCATTTATGCTTAGGAATGCAATACCAAACAAAAACAGATTTGGTCTGTTTTCAGTTTGTGAGAGGTCAGTACATATCACTCAATCCTCCAAACAACTCTATGATCTTAAATGCCCATAAAGAACTGAATTTTAAACACACAGTGGAATACTATACAGTAATGTGAATGAAGAATTTATAATTACATACAATGGATAAATCTCTGAATATAGTGTTAAGCAAAGATGCCCAATACAAAAAAAGTACATGTTATATGACTCCATTGAGATGAGGTACAAAGCAGGCAAAGTTAATCTGTAAAAAAAGGTTGTACTTTGGGACATAATGACAAGAAGAGAGCACAAGAACCACGTCTGGAGTCAGGTAAATCATGATCAAGGTGCTGGTTACATGGATGAGTTAAGTTTGTGAAAATTCAGTGTACCTGAATTTGAGCACCTAAGGGGGAGACAAAAAGACTTCTTGAGTCTTCTATATTTTCTGGTTGTCTTGGGAAAAATCTACATGTCAAAGAGATATTTTGGAGTGGCAAATTCTTCTCCCTTATACACAGATATGCAGATGACACCACCCTTATGGCAGAAAGCAAAGGAGAACTAAAGAGCCTCTTGATGAAAGTGAAAGGGGAGAGTGAAAAAGTTGCCTTAAAACTCAACAGTCAGAAAGCTAAGATCATGGCATCTGGTCCCATCACTTCATGGCAAATAGATGGGGAAACAATGGAAAAAGTGACAGACTTTATTTTCCTGGGCTCCAAAATCACTGCAGGTGGTGACTTCAGCCATGAAATTAAAATTGTTTTCTCCTTGGAAGAAAGGCTATGACCAATATAGACAGCATATTAAAAAGCAGAGACATTACTTTGCCAACAAATGTCCATCTAGTGAAAACTATGGTTTTTCCAGTAGTCATGTATGGATGTGAGAGTCTGACAATAAAGAAAGCTGAGCGCCAAAGAATTGATGCTTTTGAACTGTGGTGTTGGAGAAGACTCTTGAGAGTCTTTGGACTGCAAGGAGCTCAAACCAGTCCTCCTAAAGGAAATCAGTCCTGAATATTCTTTGAAAGGACTGATGCTGAAGCTGAAGCTCCAGTCTTTATGTGGAGAACTGACTCATTGGAAATGCCCCTGATGCTGGGAAAGATTGAAGGCGGGAGGAGAAGGGGATGACAGAGGATGAGATGGTTGGATAGCATCACCAACTTGATAGGCATGAGTTTTAGTAAGCTCTGGGAGTTGGTGATGGACAGGTAAGCCTGGTGTGGTGCAGTCCATGGGGTCACAGAGTTGGACACGACTGAGCAACTGAATTGAACTGAAGTGTATGATTTAGTGGCATTAAGTACGTTGGAATTGTGCAACAATCTACCCAGTGTCAAGGAGAGGGACATTTCCCCCTTTACCTCTCTTGAGTTCTTGTGGTTGGACTGTCAGGCGAGTGTATGCTCCTCGGTTCTGTCTCATCACAGCAAAGATTTGGAGTGATGGACATTAAAGCCCCGCCTCCGCGTGTCACAGCTCTCGGGTCTTAGACAGACCGAGTTATAGCTCTCAGGTCTCGAGCGGACCAGGATATAGCTCTTAGACAAATCAGTGTTACAGCTGAGTGTTACAGCTCTATTTTATTTAGATAATAACAGGAAAATCCATCTTCAAGGCGTGAGGGCATGTCGACCCAAAGATGCGGAGAAAAGCGCCCCAGCACGAGGGGGTTGGGGGATGGGGAGAGAGAAAGAGAGAGACAGCGGGAGAGAGAGAGAGCCTCAGCCCTTTGGCTCCTCTTTTTACGTGTTTTCCTCTCCCTGGGCCTGTCCTGTGTAAATTGGACCAGCCAGGAGTGTTGTTTGTTTTACCTGAGGTCCTCAATCTGGTCCCTCGGACCTTCTTTTGTTCTATTTCCGTGGGCTTTTCTCTTCCTTGTCTTTTAGCCACCACCATTCTGGACTCCTTTTCCCTACTCTAACTACCTAACAGGACTAATAATAAAACTGACACAAGGCAGATTAGCAGGAGGAAAAATTAAATTTTAATTTCTGCACATGGAAGTCCCATGAAATAGAAGTGGCCAAAATAGGCAGCTTATATCTGTTCAGTTCAGTTCAGTCTCCATTCCCTATTTGGAACCAGTCTGTTGTTCCATATCCAGTTCTAACTGTTGCTTCCTGACCTACATACAGATTTCTCAAGAGGCTGGTCAGGTGGACTGGTATTGTCATCTCTTAAAGAATTTTCCAGTTTGTTGTGATCCACACAGTCAAAGGCTTTGGTGTAGTCAATAAAGCAGAAGTGGATGTTTTTCTGTAACTCTCTTGCTTTTTTGATGATCCAGTGGATGTTAGCAATTTAATCTCTGGTTCCTCTGCCTTTTCTAAATCTAGTTTGAACATCTGGAATTTCACAGTTCACGTTCTGTTGAAGCCTAGCTTGGAGAATTTTGAACATTACTTTACTAGCATGTGAGATGAGTGCAATTGTGCAGTAGTTTGGGCATTCTTTGGCATTGCCAAAGAATATATAAGCAGTTCAGGCAGCTTATATACTTTGTAGAAAAATTAGAAATATATCTGTGAGGAATTGACAGGTCAAAGGTTTTGGGTGAAGAATCTAAACTGAGCTTGGCTTGAGGTGATAAATGAGAATAAGTAACAAGTTTTATTAATACAGGCTTCTCTGCTCTGAATCCCTATCTTTGGTGATGAAGGTGTCCTCCCTCCAGATGCAGAGGGTGCACCCTTCTTGTAAGATTTATTTCCTGCTTTTTTAGGGAGACAGAGAAGGGTCAGGGTTTCCTTCTTGAATCGCCTGCTTTTCAAGCAACTTCAGTCAGTTCAGTTGCTCAGTTGTGTCCAACTCTTTGCCACCCCATGGACTGCAGCACACCAGGCTTCCCTGTCTATCACCAACTCCCAGAGCTTGCTCAGACTCATGTCCATCAAGTTTGTGATGCCATCCAACCATCTCACCCTCTGTCATCCCCTTTTCCTCCTGCCTTCAATCTTTCCCAGCATCAGGGTCTTTTCAAATGAGTCAATTCTTCACATCAGGTGGACAAAGTATTGAAGTTTCAGCTTCAGCTCAGTCCTTCCAATGAATTATCAGGACTAATTTCCTTTAGGATGGAGTGGTTGGATTTCCTTGCTGTCCAAGGGACTCTCAAGAGTCTTCAACACCACAGTTCAAAAGCACCAATTCTTCAGCACTCAGCTTTCTTTATAGTCCAGCTTTCACATCCATATATGACTACTGGAAAAACCATAGCTTTGACTAGCTGGATCTTTGTTGGCAAAGTAATGTCTCTGCTTTTTAATATGCTGTCTATATTGGTCATAGCCTTTCTTCCAAGGAGAAAACAATTTTAATTTCATGGCTGAAGTCACCGTTTGCATTGATTTTGGAGCCCAAGAAAATAAAGTCTGTCACTTTTTCCATTGTTTCCCCATCTATTTGCCATGAAGTGATGGGACCAGATGCCATGATCTTAGCTTTCTGACTGTTGAGTTTTAAGGCAACTTTTTCACTCTCCCCTTTCACTTTCATCAAGAGGTCTTAGTTCTTCCTCACTTTCTGCCATAAGGGTGGTGTCATCTGCATATCTGAGGTTATTGGTATTTCTCCTGGCAATCTTGATTCCAGCTTGTGCTTCATCCACATTTACATAATGTACTCTGGCATATAAATTAAATGCAGGGTGACAATATACAACATTGACGTACTCCTTTCCCAATTTGGAACCAGTCCGTTGTTCCATGTCTAGTTTTAACTGTTGCTTCTTGACCTGCATATAGATTTCTTGGGAGGCAGGTCAGGAGGTCTGGTATTCCCATCTCTTGAAGAATTTTCCACAGCTTGTTGTGATCCACACGGTCAAAGGTTTTGGCATACTCAATAAAGCAGAAGGAGTTGTTTTTCTGGAACTCTTGCTTTTTCAATGATCCAACAGATGTTGGCAACTTGATCTCTGGTTCCTCTGCCTTTTCTAAATCCAGCTTGAACATCTGGAAGTTCACGGTTCATGTACTTTTGACTCCTGGCTTGGAGAATTTTGAGTATTACTTTGCTAGCATGTGAGATGAGTGCAACTGTGCGGTAGTTTGAACTGCTTTGGCATTGCCTTTCTTTGGGATTTGAATGAAAACTGACCTTTTCCAGTCTTGTGGCCACTGCTGAGTTTTCCAAATTTGCTGGCATACTGAGTGGAACACTTTCACAACATCATCTTTTAGGATTTGAAACAGCTCAACTGGAATTCCATCATCTCCACTAGCTTTGTTCATAGTGATGCTTCCTAAGGCCCACTTGACTTCACATTTCAGTGATCACACCATTGTGGTTATCTGGGTCATGAAGATGACCAGGAGACATAGTTTTTGTATAGTTTTTCTGTGTATTCTTCCACCTTTTCTTAATGTCTTCTGCTTCAGTTAGGTCCATACCATTTCCGTCCTTTATTGTGACCATCTTGCATGAAATGTTCCTTTGGTATCACTAATTTTCTTGAAGTGATCTCTAGTCTTTCCCATTCTATTGTTTTCTTCTCTTTCTTTGTGTTGATCACCGAGGAAGGCTTTCTTATCTTTCCTTGTTATTCTTTGGAACTCTGAATTCAAATGTGTATATCTTTCCTTTTCTCCTTTTCCTTTAGCTTCTCTTCTTTTCTCGGCTGTTTGTAAGGCCTCCTCAAACAGCCATTTTGCCTTTTTGCATTTCTTTTTCTTGGGGATGGTCTTGATCACTGCCTCCTGTATAATGTCATGAACCTCCATTCATAGTTCTTCAGGCACTCTGTCTATCAGATCTAATCCCTTGAATCAATTTGTCACTTCCACTGTATAATTGTAAGGGATTTGATTTAGGTCATACCTGAATGGTCTAGTGGTTTTCCCTATCTTCAATTTAAGTCTGAATTTGGCAATAAGGAGTTCATGATCTGAGCCACAGTCAGCTCCCGGTCTTGTTTTTGCTGACTGTATAGAGCTTCTCCATCTTTGGCTGCAAAGAATATAATCAATCTGATTTCAGTGTTGACCATCTGGTGATGTCCATGTACAGAGTCTTCTCTTGTGTTGTTGGAAGAAGGTGTTGGCTATAACCAGTGTGTTCTCTTGGTAAAACTCTGTTACCTTTGCCCTGTTTCATTTTGTACTCCAAGGCCAAATTTGTCTGTTTTTCCAGGTATCTCTTGACTTCCTACTTTTGCATTCCAGTCCCCCATAATGAAAAGGACATCTTTTGGGGTGTTGATTCTAGAAGGTCTTCTGGTCTTCATAGAACTGTTCAGCTTCAAGCAACTTCAGTTCAAAATAATCAAGATGCCACTGTAACATGTTTTGTGGTGGCCCACCCTGCATCCTAACACCACCTTTAGAGCTTTTTCATTAACCCAGACTGAAATTCAGGACCTATTAAACAATAACTTTCTCTTTTTGCTATCCCATAGCATTTGCCTGCCTTAGCTGAGTTTATCATAGTCTGACTTGGGTAGCTTTGCTGCTGCTGCTGCGGCTAAGTCGCTTCAGTCGTGTCCAACTCTGTGCGACCCCAGAGACGGCAGCCCACTAGGCTCCTCTGTCCCTGGGATTCTCCAGGCAAGAACACTGGAGTGGGTTGCCATTTCCTTCTCCAATGCATGAAAGTGAAAGGTGAAAGTGAAGTCGCTCAGTCATACCCGACTGGGTAGCTTTAGTCTGTCATTAATCTTCGTTTTGTCTGTGATTGCCTCAGTGTTCTCACTGTAGGAACTAGAAGCTGTGAGTTTAGGTAAACACCACCAGCTGTGCTGGACTGGGGCACTGATTTCTCAGTGGGTGGGTAGACATCTCAGTGAGTGGGTAGCTGAGGAGTCATGAGCTGATAAAGAAAAGATAAAGGAACATCTTTATTCTCAACAACAAGCACAATGTTATTTTTTCAACTAAGAATACTGATGCCTAGGACATTTAAGTAAGTTGCTTGTGGTCACAATGCTAGAGTGGTTGAGTCTAGACTAGGGCCTTGTTTCCTCCTCAACCCAAGCATCCCTGCCTTTTGGTTTCATTTCATTCAGCAGGCCATATTTCCAAAGTTTTAGATGATGACTTGATGCTGGGCTCCAAGGAAGACAAAGCCAGGGATTTTGCTTTCAAATTATTTGCAGTCCTAAAGCTCAAAGTGCCCCTGTTTAAACATTAGTGGCTCCAGGCAAGTTTTAACTGCTCCGGGTGTCTTCACCTACCCATACCTCAGCTGAAAGCATCACATGTGTGCCTGCTAAGTCACTTCTGTCGTGTCCAACTCTTTGTGACCCTATGGACTGTAGCCTGCCAGTCTCCTCTGTCCATGGGATTCTCCAGGCAAGAATACTGGAGTGGGTTGCCCCTGACCTCCTCCAGGGAATCTTCCCACCTCAGGGATAGAACCCACATCTCTTGCGTCTCTGGTATTTGGAGGCAGGTTCTCTACCACTAGCACTACCTGGAAAGCATTGCAGGAGGAGGTAAAACAGTGAAAAGGTGGACTGCCTTTAGATGGTGTTGAATGATTCTGTGAAATACAACGTAAGGAAATGGCCTGTAGTTCAGGCTACATTAAAAAGGAATGACGTATTTAAGAGCCAGTCTTTCCAAGGCGCTTAAAATGTCAGTTAATTTAAAAAGTGAAGTGTACTACAGGTTTGGGGGGGAATGTATATTCAGTTTTCAAAGCCCTTTAATCTCTGGACTCAGTGGCTATGTTTAAGGCAGTATAGTTCCAACAAGGCTATGTCTGCCAAGAAGGCCATGGAGCTACTTAAGTCATCTCACCTTGTTCATGATGCTTTCCTTGGCACACATTATCCCTTGTAGAAAATGGCTGATCTTGCAAGACCTTACATAATGCTTCCCTCAAAGCAAGCCCTGTCTCCACCCCTTCAGATGTTGGCTTTGTAGCCCATGGTTTATTTCAGTCTTTCATTTCCTGTAAGGTTCAGAACCAGAACAACAGCTGCCATGAAGAGCTCGTCTCTCAATTCAACCTGTGGCGATTTCCTCATTCTTACATATACTGAATTTTGTTAACTGTATCTTCCACTTAAAAACACAGGGAGAGGAGAGCATAAGATTTCAGGCTCTTTACGCAGGCTTCTGGATTCACATCCACTACTTACTGGCCAAGCTTCTTCATTTTTCTCAGTTTCTTCATCTGAAATGGGGATAATAACAATTACCTCAAAGGTCAAGTTAACTCTATTTCTTTCTTTAGTTTTGACTGGTCTGGGTCTTTGCTGATGCACAAGGGCTTTCTTTAGTTGCAGTGTGCAAGGGTTACTCTTCGTTTTGGAGCACGGGCTTCTCATTATGGTGACTTCTCTTGTTGTGCAGCATAGGCTCTAGAGTGCTGGCTCAGTAGTTGTGACACATGGGCTTACCTGCCCTGCGGCATGTGAAATCTTCCTGGATCAGGGATCAAACCCATGTCCTCTAAATTATCAGGTGGATTCTCATCCACTGTACCACCAGGGAAGTCCTAAGTTAATTCCTATAAAGGTACTTGGAACAACCCAAATGTTCATTAACAGACAAATGGACTGAAAAATGACATAGAAACATATAATGGAGTATTTCTTACTCAGCCTTAAAAAAAGTGCAGTTCTAATGAAAACTTCAATGTGGATCAACCTTGAACCAATACACTCAGTAAAATAAACCTAACACAAAAGGACAAATATTGTATGAGATTCCTAGAACAGAAAAATACATAGAGACAGAAAGTAGAATAGAAGTTATCAGAGGCTGAAGGAAGGAAAGAGAGGGGAGTCATTGTTTACTGGATACAGAACCTTGATATGGGGTGATGAAAAAGTTCTAGAGATGGAAAGTGGTAATAGCTGCACAACAATATGAATGCATGTCATGCCACTGAACTGTATGCTTAAAATGGTGAAAAGGGTGAGTTTTGTTATGTATATTATACCACAATAAAAATGGTTTGAAAGGAACAGGGTCTGGTACATACTAAAGTTTCTGCTTTATTTGTGGTATCTCTTGCATTATTGCCTAGTGTTGTTCTCTAACTTTTTGCCTTTAAAATTCTTCACTCAGTGTGATGCCTTCTCTCTAACTTCAGGGCACAGACCATGTCATACTTTGGCTTGTCCTTCAGTGTACCTGCCCATGTACCTTGCATATAGTTGGACTCTGTCAATCATTGACTGACTAGAGCAGATTCCAGTAACTGTGTTAAAATAACGTGACCCATGCTCTCCTGTGGATGGAGTGGATCTCAGGGTTTTCTCTGTGGGAGGCTATTAGCCTGGTGACTAACAGCTGGAATCTGGAGTCCATCCGACCTAGATTTGAGTTTCGATTTTGCCACTTGTTAACTCTGTGCCTTTGGAAAGTAAATCAGTCTTCTCAGCTTCGGCTAATTGTGATGGGGCAAATAATATCTACTTTACCATATGTCTGTGTTGATAAAAATGAAATAACATGTGTTGAGAACATGGCCCAGCCTGGGAACTCAATAATTAGCAGTTAATACAAACATTTCTTATCCTAAGCACTACTGCTACCTTAACTTATCACTCTGAGAGTCAATTTCTGAAACTGATCTTTCAATTAAAGCAAATGCCAATCCCTGGACTTTTGTGGCCATTTCTGCAATGAAGGACAATGTCTTAAAACTATAACCTCTCAGGAGAATTGTGGGACTTACTCTGCTTCCCAGTGGTCTCAGATGTATGAGGAAGATTCTAAAAGCTCAGCAGAGTGAGAAAAGAGCAGTAGCTCTTCTCAACTCAGCAGTAGCTCCCTCTTAACCCAGACAAACACTTTTAGATGTGAATAGTTGCTCAGAGCCCTTAGAGAAAGCAGTGGTGAGCAAAGTTAGAGTCAAAAGCCTGGGTCTCTCTCCAAAGTACAAAGTAGATTGAGAGACAGGAGCAGTGGAGTTATTGGCTCATTCAGCATTGAAGGGCAGTGAACATATAAAGACCAGGTACATTCAGAGGCTGAACTTGCTTTAAAAAATGGTAGCCACTGTGGATGATTTTGAAGGCATCCAAGAAAGGAAGCAGAGTGGGAGCCACAAAGATGAAGTCCTGAAAACTGAGGTTTTACCTGTACCAAGAACCAGATCTGGGCAGACTGGACCGTATCCTCACTGAAATATTTTAGGGGTTTATTCCAGAGTGAGCACTGAGATATTCTCTTAGCCCAGGGGAAGGGCAAGTGGTCATACGTTAAGGTGAATTTGGCAAACAAAGGAGATACCCTTGGACTCGGTATTCCGGGAGGTCTAGAAGTCTTGACCAACTAAAATGTAATCCTGTACTGGAATGTGAATTCTAGATTTCACAACACCTCAAGTGACTTCAGAATACAAAGCAGAGAAAGAGAGCAAGCTGAGTAGGAAGGAAGGAGGCAAACACATCAAGAGACTACACTTGAAGTAGAGCAGTTATGAAAAAAGAGGGCCCAAGAACTAGAAACATGTTCTTACACAAAGCACTTATCACCTTATGGGGCAGCCAATGTCAACGTTCTTTTGACTGCCATGCAGCTGATGGTAGAAAGGTACTCTGTATGTATCAGTCACTGCCTTAAACAGGGACAAATTCTATTTTCCTGCCCATGAATATATAACTAATCTTCCAAGTAACTTCACATTTCAGAGGCTTCAGCAGTACGTGAACCATGAACTTCCAGATGTTCAAGCTGGCTTTAGAAAAGGCAGAGGAACCAGAGATCAAATTGCCAACATCCAATGGATCATCGAAAAAGCAAGAGAGTTCCAGAAAAACATCTCTTTCTGCTTTATTGACTATGCCAAAGCCTTTGACTGTGTGGATCACAATAAACTGTGGAAAATTCTGAAAGAGATGGGAATACCAGACCACCTGACCTGCCTCTTGAGAAACCTGTATACAGGTCAGGAAGCAACAGTTAGAACTGGACATGGAACAACAGACTGGTTCCAAATAGGAAAAGGAGTACGTCAAGACTGTATATTGTCACCCTGCTTATTTAACTTCTATGCAGAGTACATAATGAGAAACGCTGGGCTGGATGAAGCACAAGCTGGAGTCAAGATTGCATTGCTGGGAGAAATACCAATAACCTCAGATATGCAGATGACACCACCCTTATGGCAGAAAGTAAAGAGGAACTAAAAAGCCTCTTGATGAAAGTGAAAGTGGAGAGTGAAAAAGTTGGCTTAAAGCTCAACATTCAGAAAATGAAGATCATGGCATCTGGTCCCATCACTTCGTGGCAATAGATGGGGAAATAGTGTAAACAGTGTCAGGCTTTATTTTTTGGGGCTCCAAAATCACTGCAGATGGTGACTGCAGGCCATGAAATTAAAAGACGCTTACTCCTTGGATGGAAAGTTATGACCAACCTAGTTGGCATATTCAAAAGCAGAGATATTACTTTGCCAACAAAGGTCTGTCTAGTCAGGCTATGTTTTTTCCAGTAGTCATGTATGGATGTGAGAGTTGGACTGTGAAGAAAGCTGAGCGCAAAAGAATTGATGCTTTTGAACTGTGATGTTGGAGAAGACTCTTGAGAGTCCCTTGGACTGCAAGAAGATCCAACCAGTCCACCCTAAAGGAGATCAGTCCTGGGTGTTCTTTGGAAGGACTGATGCTGAAGCTGAAACTCCAATACTTCGGCCACCTCATGCAAAGAATTGACTCATTGGAAAAGACTTTGACGCTGGGAGGGATTGGGGGCAGGAGGAGAAAGGGATGACAGAGGATGAGTTGGCTGGATGGCATCACCAACTCGATGGACATGAGTTTGAGTGAACTCCGGGAGTTGGTGACGGACAGGGAGGCCTGGCGTGCTGTGATTCATGGGGTCGCAAAGAGTTGGACACAACTGAGTGACTGAACTGAACTGAACTGATGTCTGAGTTATAAATTTTCTGTCAATCATTACCCATAACTTGAGAAATGTCACCCTAATCCAACTTCAGGAGATGTTTATCTATGTCACTAAGGACTTGTCTGAAACTTTTATCAACAGTGAGGAAATACACAGACACACACACATATATGCAGATACCATTAGGCTATATAGTACATAACTGTAAATATGAAAAAAGTTCAGTAAAAAAGAATGGAAAGATATTCACCAAGTTGTTTACCAGATTATATTCATTTTCATCTTCATTTTTGGTACACATTTGTATTCCCCCACCTTCACTGCAGGAATCACTACTCCATTCTAAGCAAAACATCTCTCTTTCTGAGCCAGAGGTTGGTAGATGTCTTTGTGGGATCAGCAATGGCATCTGTTACTGAAATTGTGGCCTTAAAGTCCATGGTGAGCAATGAGCTCTTTAAAGAAAAAGTGTGATAACAATTCAGGTGATTCTGGGACTTCCTGGTGGTCCAGTGGTTAACATTCTGTGCTTTCACTGCAAGGGACACAAGTTCAATCCCTGGTAGAAGAACTAAGATCCCACATGCCAAGAGGCACAGCCAAAAAATAAAAAATAAATAAAACAAAAAAAAATTCAGGTGGTTCTAAATTATATTTTAATTTCATATTAGAAATAATAAAATTGTAAGAGTTTCATAAACACGTTCTTACCCTTTTCAAGCAAATGTTAAATTACTAAGGTAACTAATGTTTCATTCTCTTCTAATACATATGATTAACACTGGGAAAACTGTCAATTGAATTCAGCATCTATTCACCACTTACTATGTACAAGGCAGTTTGATAGACTGCAAAATTGAACTGCAATCTAGTGGAAGAGAAAATGCAAGTACATAACAATATCACAGGTCAGAATACAATACATTTAGCAAAGGCAGTTATAATGCTGTAGAATGCTCACAATAACTTTTTATACTTTCTGAATCCTTCAGGGTCATTAGGAGGATTACAAATATAAATATTTGGATTTTCTAAGCAGTCAAATATTTATCATTACATTAAAGAAATGCACTGAAAAAATTTATTGGCACAATTAAGGGTTTCTCTGAGCAACATGTCTTTTATTCGATTTAATTTTCAGAGTTCAGTGTCTCAGAGTTTATGGTGATCATTTTGAGCTGCTATAAGAATTTTAACTAGTTCTTTGATTTGCTAACACTTTCTTTTCAGTAAATATGCTCAGATATACTATTTGCCTTTGGTTCTTTACCTGTGCACTTTTTTCTATGTGAAACTTATCCTACTAAGACATGCTTGAACCTCCATTTCATAATTTAAGGAAAAGCTGATGCCTTCCCCAGGGTTTCTGTCGAATCCTGGGGTAAGACAGCCTGGGCTTGACACTGCCCAGGTCACTCTGTCTTCTTGGTGGTTATTGCACTGCTCGCAGTCTCTATTTAACAAGAGGCCTTGAGTGGTGTGATACCGTCCACATCACATACTTATTATTGGTTGGGTGGAGACTGGCAGTGGGGTGGTGGCTTCACTGCGGGAACTACAGCAACAACAAAAGACACAAAGTCAGCAGTTTCTGACCCTACAAGTTCTTCGAGCTCCCCCTTACCCTACATAGCACCAGGCTGTGATCATTATCTTTTCTTTTTCTTGACATCAACCTTTTAAAAAATCTTTATTGAACTTGTTACAGTATTGTGCCAGGTGCTGTGTTGGGCTCTTGAGGACACAGTGGTGCAGATCCAGTCACTGGCCTTGCTGAGCTTCATCTGGGAAATGCTTTCTGGCCCCCACTGAATTCTGAACCCCAAATCACTCATCACTCTCCAGATAGGCTCTCTGCTTTTCTCTCTCTAGGTTTGTCCTTACCTGGAATGTGCTTTCCTTCCCCATAGTCACCTGTTGAGTTATTCAAAAGGCCAGCCATAAGTCTTACTTCCTTCAAAATGGTTCTCAGATTCCCCCAACTGGGATTAATTCATTTGTACTCCAAAGGCCATTTGTACTTGAATTAGAAGTCAACATGGTAAGAGAAAAGATCATAAACTTTGAAGCTAAAAGACACTAGGTTCAAAACCTATTTCTGTCACTTACTAATGACATAAACTAGAGGAAAATACATAGTTCTTCAAAGTCCATTTTTCCATCTGTAAAATGAAGATAATAATACCTAGCTCAGAGATTAAATAATACCTATAGCAATAATATAATGGTACAAAAGTTGGTACATTTTTATGTCATATGTTTCTAGAAATGGCTGCCTGTTTTATCCCTTTAGAAGTGTTAAAGAGAAATAGGTTGTAACAGATAAAATCTTTCACCTGGCAATACTGCTTTACCTGTTTTTTTTTTTTTTTAGCTGAATTTCCTCTGATATATTTAATTCCTAATCTGAACCAGCCATTGCACATAATCTCATTTAGCTATCCCCAATCCGTGAAGTATACAACATCTCCCCTATTTGATACTGTTTATTAGCAATCAGCAGTTGTTTCCACCTTCTTCTCTGCTTTCACTATATTCAAGGGACTGGAAGCTCAGGAACTATAATTCTGAATGTAACTTAAATGCCTCAATAAGATACTCTCAAACTATTTGGGGAAGGGAGGGCAGATAGAACGCATTCTTCCAGACGAGGTATAAGCAGATATGGTGGCTTTAGCAAATATGAATTTTTGCAGGTCTGGGCAGACTCTCTGTTCTGCCAGTAGTGCTCAGACTTGAGGCTATTTTCCCCAAAAGCTCCATATAGAAGAAATTTGGAGAAACACTCCTCTTGGCCCATTTTGTGTCCCATATCCATCCCTTGAAAAATTACTACTGCCAGGAAAAGAAGTCCTCTAAGAATATGGCAGCTTCCATTCAGATAATATAGCCACAGAAGATAGAGGTATGATTCCCCAAAATAAGTGGAATAACACAGACAAGGCCACTGAGGAATCATCTTATCCCAAGTCTTCCCAAAAGCAGTTTCGTATGCAAGTAGTTTATTTAAAAAGTAATCCCAAAGAGCAAGATTGAGGGTCTGAAAGAGTAAAACATGGAAGGAAAAAAATTACCTCCAAATTCTGTGATATATTATTGACTTAGCAAACATGCTGGGTAGCTGGTGTGCAGTCCTGCCAATGTGTATTATTATTTTGGCATGCTAACTTGACTGAGGGAAGAGACAGTTTCAAGTTTCTTACCATGACAGCTCTTCACAGGTTGAGAAACCAATGTATGGCTTCTCCCAGCTATTAATACTAACTGTACACACCCTAACTGTATACTCAGAAACTAGAGAAAAAAACCACACCGTAGCTCCAACAGACCCACTGAAGCCATCTGAGACAGGCGGAACTCCATTTCTAACCTGGCCCTCCTTATAACCCCTTTCAACGAGAGGATAATGAAGGGGCTGCAGCACCCGTGAGTCAGTATGAACACAGAACCATAGTCCCAGTATTCAGCAGTTCTTAAAAGTCTGAGAATTCCCTTTTTGTCAGTGTATGTTAACTCTGATAAACAATCTTAGATCCCCTTTGGCTAGGATCATGCGAATGTTTATCATACATACTTACAGTAGCATTGCATTGTCTTTCCTCAAGGGGATCCACTTCTCCTTCAGTGAGTGAGCTTTGGGTCTATGAAATGACATATTTGGAAACTGGGTGATGGACTCTTTTCCACTGAAGTGAAAGCTGGTGAAGGTTTTCTGTTCACTAGTTTTTTTTATTTTATCCTTTTTTACAGGATAATGTTAAATAATGTTAGATAATGTTCTGAGTGGTTCTCTACCTGACCTGCCCTCAGAGAATACCATGATTTATGAGTTATTGCTACTGATTCCTGTGGGGGTGGGGAGGTGGTTGTTAAGGCAGATTGAATGTTATAACAGATAGCCTGCTGCTGCTGCTAAGTCACTTCAGTCGTGTCCGACTCTGTGCGACCCCATAGACGGCAGCCTACCAGGCTCCCCATCCCTGGGATTCTCCAGGCATTGTTCACTAGTTTTTTTTATTTTATCCTTTTTTACAGGATAATGTTAAATAATGTTAGATAATGTTCTGAGTGGTTCTCTACCTGACCTGCCCTCAGAGAATACCATGATTTATGAGTTATTGCTACTGATTCCTGTGGGGGTGGGGAGGTGGTTGTTAAGGCAGATTGAATGTTATAACAGATAGCCTGCTGCTGCTGCTAAGTCACTTCAGTCGTGTCCGACTCTGTGCGACCCCATAGACGGCAGCCTACCAGGCTCCCCATCCCTGGGATTCTCCAGGCAAGAACAGTTGAGTGGGTTGCCATTTTCTTCTCTAATGTGTGAAAGTGAAAGTTGAAAGTGAAGTCGCTCAGTTGTGTCTGACACTTCACGACCACATGGACTGCAGCCCACCAGGCTCCTCTGTTCATGGGATTTTCCAGGCAAGAGAACTGGAGTGGGGTGCCATTGCCTTATTATGGCTTATATCCTCTTTATTCTAAGTGCTGCCATTGGTCTCTGTCATTCCAGAATCCTATCAGCACCTTGATATTAGTGATCTCAATTCCTTCTTCTGTCAACTCCATCCTAAATGGGATAGTTAACACTGAGCTTCTTAAATTAGCTGATGCCCCTTAGCAAGTATTCCTCATTGCTTTAGCAAAAGAAGTGTCCTCTCCATTTTCCCAGGGAAGATTGTCCAGTCAGTCAGTGAGTCAGTTCAGTCGCTCAGTCATGTCCGACTCTTTGTGACCCCATGAATCGCAGCACGCCAGGCCTCCCTGTCCATCACCAACTCCCGGAGTTCACTCAGACTCACGTCCATCGGGAGAAGGCAATGGCACCCCACTCCAGTACTCTTGCCTGGAAAATCCTATGGATGGAGGAGCCTGGTAGGCTGCAGTCCATGGGGTCGCTAAGAGTCGGATACGACTGAGCAACTTGACTTTCACTTTTCACTTTCATGCATTGGAGAAGGAAATGGCAACCCACTTCAGTGTTCTTGCCTGGAGAATCCCAGGGACGGGGGAGCTTGGTGGGCTGCCGTCTATGGGGTCGCACAGAGTCGGACACAACTGAAGTGACTTAGCAGCAGTAGCAGCAGCACGTCCATCGAGTCAGTGATGCCATCCAGCCATCTCATCCTCGGTCGTCCCCTTCTCCTCCTGCCCCCAATCCCTCCCAGCATCAGGGTCTTTTCCAATGAGTCAACTCTTCGCAAGAGGTGGCCAAAGTACTGGAGTTTCAGCTTTAGCATCATTCCTTCCAAAGAAATCCCAGGGCTGATCTCCTTTAGGATGGACTGGTTGGATCTCCCTGCAGTCGAAGGGACTCTCCAGAGTCTTCTCCAACACCACAGTTCAAAAGCACCAATTCTTTGGCACTCAGCCTTCTTCACAGTCCAACTCTCACATCCATACATTAGATGACACTTTATGTCTACTATTCACTCTCAGTTTTTCATGGGAAAAGCTATTCAGGCACTGAGAGACTGAATTATTTCCCACCCATTATAAGCCACTGCTCACCAAGTTTTACCAATACAACAATTCACCTGAATTTATCATAAGTCTATCCTTAGGAAAATTAGATTTTAACATTTTTACATTTTTACCACACTAAACATGACAGGAACATCTAATAAACCATGCCCTAGCAATGTTTAGAACGCTGGAAAAAATCAGACATAATGAATTATCTTATCAGTAACATTATCTATCTCTTTCAAGATAGTTCTTGTATCTTCTAAACTTCATTTTCTAAGAAACCTCTAAGCAGATATATAAAAGGAATTCACAAAAAATTCTTAAACTTTTTATTTGAATAGCTATTACTGAGACAAATTCAGGTATGTTGTAACAATTCAGCTATAGTAAAAGAAACTGTGAATCATTCTATCAAGACATTCTTGATAAAAAAGAATTTTAGATATAAAAACCTATCATCTCATGCATGAATGGTACAATCTTCTACATTCCCTCACCTAATAAGTAACTCCCTTCCCCAATTCAACTCTAGTGAATTTTCTGCTGGAGCAGAGAATGAAATTTACCATATCAAGCTTTCCAACGGAGACTTGCACTCAAGAATGAAAATCACTTAACACTATGTAGCCACTAGTAGTCCACGTTTCAAGGAATTTTGAAACCATAGTATAATTAGAATTCTAGCAAATATTAGGAGACAATGCTGGACTTAGCTAATAAATAATAGTTTCCTCTCATTCTAGACTTAAACCAAGCAAGACAGCTAGTTACATTGTTTATACCAAGAAAAAAACTGCATGTGTAATTAATAGACATAATATAGAAGCAGGAGGGGCAATACAGGGGTAGGGGATCCATAGGTACAAACTATTATGTGTAAAATATATAAGCTATAAGGATATATTGAAGCACACAGGGGAATAGAACCAAATAGTTATAGATGGAGTATAACCTTTAAAAATTGTGAATCACTCTGTTGTATACCTATAACATAACATAATAATCAACTATATCCCAATAAAAATAATAAGGCATAGTGTGATATATGTATAAAATCAACACATACAGAATATGATAATTTGGTAATTACCTGCAGTATTGCCATTCCTATTAATACAATTCTGAAGTACTGCTGCATACTTTGGCAAACAGCCACAATCACAGCCCACTGAAGGTTGCCCACACTACTCCGGCTGCACTGGACCCCATGAATTACCACCTTATCCAGTTACTACAGGTTTATTCCTGGCACAGCAGGGGCCTCCAGGAATCTGATCCTGGCTGCTTTGGATGGCTCTCTATCTTTCTGGGAAGCAGTCTTTTCTGACTGATGGTCTAAGCCCAGGTCGTGTGTGTGTGTGAGTTCAGTCACTCAGTCACGTCCAACTCTTTTGCAACCCCATGGGCTGTACCCCACCAGGCTTTTCTGTCCAGGGGATTTCCAAGGCAAGAATACTTGAGTGGGGTGCCATTTCCTACTCCAGGGGATCTTCCTGACCCAGGGACCGAACCCACGTCTCTTATGTCTCCTACAGATCAATTAATAGTTTATCCTTCTTCTCATGTAAATAAAAAAATTTTTAAACAGCCATATTATTATTATATTCCCAACTCTGGAATCTCTTATCTTCTTAAATACTATACTGCATTATAGTGGCAGTTACACAGGCTTATAATTGCTTTCTAACAGAAGTTAGCAATAAGATTTACACTGAGAGCTACTTCGATAATGATCCCCTCCCATGTTTAAGTGTCTCAAAGACTTTCTGCATGAGTACATGTTCAGTCACTAAGTCATGTCCGACTCTTTGCAACCCCATGGGCTTTAGCCTGCCAGGCTCCTCTGTCCCCGGGATTCTCCAGGCAAGAATACTGCAGTGGGTTGCCATTTTCTTCTCCTGGGGATCTTCCCAGTCTAGGAAACGAACCCACATCTTCTGCTTTGGCAGGTGGATTCTTTACCATAGCATCACCTGGGAAGCCCCCAAATATCTTGTAATACAACATAAAAGTAAATGAGAAAAATACTATATTACCAAAATACTGTATTATATGTTTCTTCACCGTTTAGGAATTAAATTTAAAAATTATTCAGAGAAAAAATGAGACACAGACACATACACCATTGAATAAAAATAGTAATAATATGATTCTCACAGAACACTATTATTCTTTATTTAAAGATCTAAGGCAAAAATACATTAACAACATACATATACAATGAAATATCAGGGTAACAAAGACCTCATCTACCAAAGGAGGGTAGAGGCAAATGGAATTGTGTATTTTCAAAATTCTAACCAAACACCCTATCAAGAGAGGGAGTTTAAAAAAACTGAATGATTCATTGATTAAAAGTACAATCAGCAGGGCAGATCATACAGAATCTAAAATATCATTAACTGGGGTTTCTGTAATTGTGCTACCACCACTTTCCTCTGGGACACAACTGAGAGTCAAGAGGGCAATGGGTAAAAATCATCTGTAGGATGGAAGTGCTTCAGCTAGGGCATAATGTCTAAGAATTGTATTCAATTTCTGAAACTCTACTGAGAAAAATACAAAAAATACACAAACTCAAAAAATCTAGCTATAACTAGAATGTACTATCCTCATTCGGTTTTCTTTCTCCACAGTGAACTTGAATTGTCTTCATGACATAGACAAGCCTGGATGATATTAGCATTTCTTATGGACACAAATACTTGCATTCTCTAAAATTCTCTGCAACAGCTCATTAACCAAAAGTACCAGCAGGACCTCATAAAACAGATAAATAAATCAGATTCACCAACTCAGATCAGCATTTTGTTTCATTTCTAATGCCCCTGTAGATGCACTGTAAGAGGTGAGTTCCCCTCTTAGGATATTATGACATCATTTTCTGGTAAATACTGGTGCCCTATTATTTTAATATACAGTACAAATAGCACCATTCCTTCTCAAGTGGCTTAAATCAATTTATAGATTCATACACTACACATATTATATTGGAGAAAAACAGTGTCATGAAAGGTTGTATAAAAAACACCAGAAGAGCAAATGAAATGCTCAGGGCAGAAATAGAAAGCTATGGGATTACTCAAATTCAGTGAGAAACACTGTTTTGAAATGCAGGCAGAGTGTTCCTCATCATGAAAAAGAAACTAAATCTTTATTTATACTCATAAGAATACTGCTTGTTTGTGAACGTGAGCAAGAAGACAAGGCTTTCACCATTAAATGGGAAATCCAGTCCCATTTTAGAAACTGTTAAGACGTGAGTCCTGATGCCAAGTGAGCTTGGACCAGTTGCTTGGCCTTGGTTTCTTCATTCGTAAAATAAAGGCTGTTGAAGGAAAGAAAAAAAGGGAGGAAAAGAGGTAGGAAGGCAGGCAAGCAGGAAGCTGGTTAGTGAGCATTCTGGGGGCACTCACTCTGTGCCACCTCCTAAAAAGCATTACAGATGATCCCAGTTTCTTACTGTCTTAAAATTCTGTGATTCTGCAGTGTTTCATCTCTAGACCTTATTGTTTTAAACTGACTCAAGGGGAAAATGTCACTATCATTAGTATCTTGTTTTCCACAAAGTTCAAGCTAGTTGCTTCACCAATGAGGTGTGGACCACAAAATATGCCCCCAAGTATCAGCTTCTACTTCTAGAAAAGAATCTTTTGTTTGTAACAGAGACCTGTTATCTCTGGAGGGGAAGTTCTTTCATCTGTGTAACTATCAATATATGGTTCTCACACAATAAGATATAATGAATTCCAGTGCTGCTGCCTTTGTTACAGAAACAATTAGGGTGTCCTCTTATCCATTATTCATCGCTCTTGCCTCAGCTCCAAATAGAACAGTAAACAGATCTAAGGAATAAATATTCTTCGCACTGAAGAATTCATCCTTCTCGCATCATGGTGTCAGTTTCAGATAACCCACTTGAACTTGTGCTTGTCTGAGATTTCACTGGCATGTTTTGAGGGAAGGAAGTAGCAGTCTATTTTTTTTTGTTGTTGTTAGTTCTTTCCATTATTCCCTCATTATCTTGAAGCAGTTTTCCTATCTTATTTCTTATTTACTCTCCACTACAGGCTCATATATTTGTTTTTTTTTTTTCTACTTCACAGTTTTCCTACATTTGAATCTTCTCTCCTTTTATTTCTTTCCTTCCTCCCTTCTTTCTTTCTTGGTTTTCCACTTCTGTTTTTACCCCTTCCAATAACTGAGTAGCACACACAAATTTTGTCTTTATACTCTGAAAAATCTCTTTTTTTTTTTCATAGAAAGTAATCTCCCCAAATATTTTAAGTTTAAAGACCATAGATCTGAATTTAGTGTTTACTACGATTAAAGGAGAAGCTATGTCTTATCCTCCTATGTAATCTAAACACGCTAGTTCAGTTTATAATTAGAGGAACAGCATGAAAATAAAGCCTCTGTTTAAACAAATAAAATTCTAAATATTACAAACTGATAGAAATAATCAGAATGAAAAAGTAAAAAATGAGAGACATGATTTTTCCCAATAAAAATATAAATATGTATTCAATTATGATTAGTGGCCTACCATGTGACAAAAATTAGAATATAGTTCAATTCTTATTATGGTAAATATGAGTGTGTGCATTGGGTTTAAGGTGTGGTTTTGAGTCGATTTTCAGCTATTATACATAAATAAGAATAAAGAGAAGACAAAACTGGGGTCAGAATGCCCTGAAGAAACATGCATATTAGAAAGCAAAGTGGGCACCGAGGGATGGCCCCATGAAACCTGATTGCCTTTCATGTCAATGTCAAAGTCAAGAAAATGTTAAGTTTGCATCTCTAACTGGTCTGTGGTGTTGGAGAAGACTGTTGAGAGTCCCTTGGATGGCAAGGAGATCAAACCAGTCAATCCTAAGGAAATCAGTCCTGAATATTCATTTGAAAAACTGATGCTGAAGCTGAAGCTCCAATATTTTGACCACCTGATGCGAAGAACTGACTCACTGGAAAAGACCCTGATTCTGGGAAAGATTGAAGGCAAGAGGAGAAGACAGGAGAGGATGAGATGGTTGGATGGCACCATCGACTCGATGGACCTGAGCTTGAGCAAGCTCCAGGAGTTGGTGATGGACAGGGAACTCTGGCATGCTGCAGTCTATGGGGTCATAAAGAGTCAAATACAACAGAGCAACTGAACTGAACTAAACTGGTCTAGCTCAGCTCTGACAGCTTAAATAAGCTTTTCATCTAAGATATATTTATAAACTCAGCCAATATAAGCTCTTGGGGAAAGTCTTATTGATTCCATATAACTATACATTTAAACATGATTTCTTTCAATCTTCAAAGAAGGTTCTATCATTCTGGGCTTCTTCTGGTGAAGAAGCGTCTGGTTACATGAGTAGCATGTCCGTATCTCTTGGATTACATAATTAATTTTCTCATAACTTTTATCCTCCAGATTAAAAAAACCCTACTTAGAAATCCACCCTACCAAAGAAATCCTTTGTCCTATTCTTGTTTCCTTTCTTTACTGACCTATGTTTTCTTTTAGTAGAACTCTTTGGCTCAGCATCTAAGAAAAAATGACTTTCATTAAAATGATCATTTCTGCCCTTCCCCATAAAATTGCCTTGAAAACTACAAGCAGAAATCAATAGCAAGCACTCTACCCTGAAGGGTTCACAGATTACTAAAGATTCATTTTCCACTTAAAAATAAAAATACCTAAAACAAAACTGAAATACCATTGATTAAGGAGGAAAGACTTAAATGCCATTGGTTTAGATGTAGTTTTAAGGTGAAATGTTGAATTCAAAGTTATAAAATACCACTTTTACAAGGGATGAAACTGAATAGAAATAGATCAACATATAATAAAAAAAAAAAAAAACAGATTTAGTTCCTTTGAGGGATTTCTAAAATCTGAGAGGCCACTGGGGAAAACAGACAAAACTAGTTGCTAAGCAAGCATGCAAGCTTTTTTCCTAAATTCTGGCTGGTAATAATGATGTTACTAACATCTTTAAATTTAGGGAAAAAGGTGGAAAATGAGTTATGGACTGTTATTTTATTGCTATGACAAAAATCCAATCAGTGCAATATTAATCTTGAAGTCTATATAAGTGAAACTGTGCAGTATTTATTTATTTATAAAAATAAATCTTTTCCCCGAGTTTTCAGAGCCACTCATTAGCTTTTTATATCTCTATTTTATTTACTGCTGACTGGTGTACTGCTGATGACTATTTGTTGCTGTTTTTCAATCACTCAGTCGTGTCTGACTCTTTGTGACCCCCATGGACTGTAGCACACCAGGTCTCGCTGTCCCTCACCATCTCCTGGTTTGCCCAAGTTTATGTCCATGCATCAGTGATGCCATCCAGCCATCTCATCCTCTGATGCCATCTTCTCTACCATTTATTTAGCTATTTTCCTGTTGGTGAATATTCACATTGTTTCCTGACTTGTTGCTGTTCAGTCACTAAGTCATGTCTGACTGTTGCAAGTCCATGGACTGTAACCTGCCAGATTCCTCTGTCCATGGGTTTTCTCAGGAAAGAATGCTGGAGTGGGCTGCCATTTCTTCCTCCAGGGGATCTTCTCAACCCAGGGATCAAATGCACGTCTCCTGCATTGCAGGCAGATTCTTTACCACTGAGCCACCAGGGAAGCCCATTTCCTGACTTGGGCTATTACAAATAAAGCTACTGAAAACAATTTATACAAATCATTTTATGGATATGAATTTCATTTCTCTAGGAGAAAGACTTAGAAGAGGAGTTGCCAGACCACAAAGTAGGTACGTTTTCATTTTTTAGTGAAGCTTAAACAATTTTTCAGTATTAACTCTATTTTGTAATCTTACTAGCAATGACCAACATTTCAAATTGTCAATATTTTAATTTTACCTATTCTGGTGGGTGTTAAATAGTATCTTCCTTTGGTTTTCATTTCCATTTCCATTTTCAGGTGCTTATTGGCCACTGTGGATCTTTCTTTCGTGAAATATCTATACAAGTCTTTTGACCATCATTTTCATTTACATTTTATTATTGACTTGTAGACACATACATATATTTGTTCTATCTAAACACACATATAATTACTTAGTTAAATAAATGTACTGATGATATTTTTTCCCAGTCTATGTTAATTTTCATGCCTTTAATGAAATTTTCTAGGTACTACATTTAAGTTTTTAATTTTGATGATGTACAATTCATTTCTATTTTTAAGGGTAGGGTCTTTTATATACTTTCTAAGAAATCTTTGCCCAGTGAAAGTTAAAAGACTTTTTGGGTGGTTATTTCTAAAAAATGTATAACTTTAACTTTTATGTTTATGTCTATAATGTTAGTTAGCATGCATGCTCAGTCATGATAACTCCTTGCAATTCCATGTACTGTAACCTACCAGGCTCTTCTGTCCATGGAATTTTACAGGTAAGAATACTGGAGTGGGTTGGTTTCCTATTCAAGGGGATTTTCCTGACCCAGGGAACGAACCCACCTTCTTGGTGGCTCCTGCATTGGTAGGTGGATTCTTTATCACTATGCCACATGGGAAGTGTATTTAGGTCTATAAACCACATCAAATTAACTTTGTGCAAAGTATAATATAAGGATCTACTTACTCCCATGTATTTTTTCAGTTAATTTAGCTCATTTATTGAAAAGCTTCATCTTTCCCCAATTAAATTATCCTGGTGCCTTTATCAAAAAATCAGTTAACTATATATGTGAGGATCTATTTATAAACTATTCTGTTCATAGATCTCTTTATCTGCATGTATGCCAACAGTCAGAACTGGTCATGGAACACCAGACTGGTTCCAAATAGGAAAAGGAGTACATCAAGGCTGTATATGGTCATTCTGTTTATTTAACTTATATGCAGAGTACATCATGAGAAGTGCTGGGTTGGAGGAAGCACAAGCTGTAATCAAGATTGCCAGGAGAAATATCAATCACCTCAGATATGCAGATGACATCAACCTTATGGCAGAAAGTGAAGAGGAACTAAAGAGCTTCTTGATGAAGGTGAAAGAGGAGAGTGAAAAAGCTGACTTAAAACTCAGCATTCAGAAAACTAAGATCGTGGCATCTGGTCCCATCACTTCATGGCAAATAGATGGGGAAACAGTGGAAATAGTGACAGACTTTATTTTGGGGGGCTCCAAAATCACTGCAGATGGTGATTGCAGCCATGAAATTAAAAGACGCTTATTCCTTGGAAGGAAAGTTATGACCAACTTAGACAGCATATTAAAAAGCAGAGACATTATTTTGTCTACAAAGGTCCGTCTAGTCAAAGCTATGGTTTTTCCTGTGGTCACGTATGGATGTAAGAGATGGACCATAAAGAAAACTGAGCACAGAAGAACTGATGCCTTTGAACTGTGGTGTTGGAGAAGATTCTTGAGAGTCCCTTGGACTGCAAGGAGATCCAACCAGTCTAACCTAAAGGAAATCAGTCCTGGGTGTTCATTAGAAGGACTGATGTTGAAGCTGAAACTCCAATACTTTGGCCACCTGATGCAAAGAGCTGACTCATTGGAAAAGACCCTCATACTGGGAAAGAATGAAAGTGGAAGGAGAAGGGGACAACAGAGGATGAGATGGTTAGATGGCATCACCAACTCAATGGACATATTTTGGGTAAACTCCAGGAGTTGGTGTTGGACAGGGAAGCCTGGCATGCTGCAGTCTACTGGGGTCACAAAGAGACACGACTGAGCGACTGAACTGACTGATGTAGGCCAATACTCATTTTCATGTTTGGTGTAATTTAAGTAATTCTTAAAATCATGTGGTTCAATTTCTCCAACTTTGTTATTCTTTTCTGAGATCTTTTTGACTATCTATATGCTTTGCATTTTCATATAAATTTCTGAATCAGCTTGATACTTTATATCAAAAATCTGCTATAATTTTGTTAGGATTACAGGTCAATTTGTGGAGACTGGACATCTTTACAACATTGAGACTTGCAGTTCATTAACATGGAACATCTCTCTATTTACTTATTTGCTCTATAACTTTTAATAATATTTATTATTATTTTCCTATAGATATCTTGCATGTTTTTGTTAAATTTATCAACAATAACAGGACAAACTGACATTACATGATTCTGCCAATTCTGAAAAGGATACAACGTACAGAAATTTTCAACTTTAATCAAGCTGTGAGGACTCATCAAACAAATCCAGACTGAGCTTTCTACAAAACAATGAGTTTGTACTCTTACTTAAAGAATATCAATGTCATAAAGACAGGAAAGCCTGAGGAACTGATTCAAATTAAGAGATTAATGATGAAGTGGGAGGTTGGCATGAGCAGATATAAATTATTATATATAAAATGTATAAATAACAAAGTCCTATGGTACAGTACAGAGAACCATATTCAAAATCCTAGGATAAACCACAGTGGGAAGGAATATTAAAAATCTTAATATATATATAACTGAACACTCTGCTGTATAGCAGAAGTTTATGCAATATTATAAGTCAACTATAATTCAAAAAATAATTTTCAAAAAAGGAGACTGCAACATATGATAATGGTTTAAATTCTGAACTCTTAAAAACTAATTAGCTAATTATCTGGGTGAGTGATAAGCTGGAATCAAGATTGCCAGGAGAAATATCAGTAACCTCAGATATGCAGATGATATACCACTCTAATGGCAGAAAGCAAAGAGGAACTAAAGAGCCTCTTGAAGGAGGAGAATAACAGAGCTGCCTTAACACTCAGTATTAAAAAAAAAACTAAGATCATGATATCTAGTCCCATCACTTCATGGCAAATGAAGGAGAAAAGGTGGAAGCAGTGACAGATTTCCTCTTCTTGGGCTCTAAAATCACTGTGGATGGTGACTGCAGCCATGAAGTTAGAAGATGACTGCTTCTTGGCAGGAAGGCTATGACAAACCTAGATAGTGAGTTAAAAAGCAAAGATATCACTTTGCTGACAAAGGTTTCTATAGTCAAGAATATGGTCTTTCCAGTAGACATGTATAGTTGTGAGAGTTGGGCCATAAAGAAGGCTGAGCACTAAAGAATTGATGCTTTCAAACTGTGGTGTTGGAGAAGACTCTTGAGAGTCCCTTGGACAGCAAGGAGATCATACCAGTCAATCTTAAAGGAAATCAATCCTGAATACTCACTGGAAGGACTGATGCTGAAGCTGAAGCTCCAATACTTTGGCCATCTGATGTGAAGAACTGTTTCATTGGAAAAGACCCTGATTGTGGGAAGGACTGAAGGCAGAAGGAGAAGAGAGTGACAGCTGATGAGATAGTTCGATGGCATTACCAATTCAATGGACATGAACTTGGGCAAACTCTGGGAGATTGTGAAGGACAGGGAAGCCTGGCATGGTGCAGTCCGTGAGGTTGCGAAGAGTTGGACACGACTTGGTGTCTGAACAACAACAATTAGCTAAAAGACAATACTGGGACAACTGACAAAATTTGATCATGGGGTGTGTTAGATAACAGTACTGCATCAACATAAAATTCCCTGAATTTGATAAGTAAGCTATAGCTACCTAAATGTGTTTCCTTTTTATTAATTTATAAAGCATTGAAGTACTCAAGGATGAAGGGTCATGATCTGTGCAGAATTTTCAAATGGCTTAGCAAAATAAGTAAATAGACATAAGACAGCAATGTGTATATATGTTATACAGAAAATACAAAGATAAAGCAAAGGTGGCAACTTGTAAAACAGGTTCATCTATATCAAAGTAGTGTGAGAGTTCATTGTAATATTTGGCAACTCTATGTCTGAATATTTTTCAAAATGAAACTTAATTAAAGTGATAACAGTGATTAAAGTATCACTTTAAAGTGATAACCCTTTCTGTAAATTTTCAAGAATAATGCTAATTTGGTTGTACTTGAAAGAAATCAGTAATTTTTGCCCTTTTCAACTGTCAAATATTTCTACCTTGTCTAGTTCACTTTTCTTTGTTTGGAGATAGGACAATATTTTTCTAGAATAAGGAGCAGACGAAGAATGCAAGGTAAGGGCCTAGAAGAAATCACTCCTTAACTAAGGATGCTCTTTTCTATAAATTTTCATTAAGGATAAATTGACAATAATGTTGACAAGATCTGTGTATTTCTTCTATCTTAGTTCATTAAAAAGGGGATGGACACATTTTCATTGAAAAATATATGACCACCCACAATAATGCAACTTCTATTTCCACGTATCATATAAGTTCTTCAATATATTTATTCAGGTATTTCTTTATTCAGTGAAATTTTATTTAGCAATTATAAAGTGAATGGGACACCATAAGTCAAAAGGAAAAGAAACAGATAAATGTGAAGGGTATAATTTCTCATGCCTTAATATTTTTCCCACATCCTCCTGGTAATGTTTTATCATGGGCAATGATCTCAAAAACCAGGGGTAATTTAAAATGAATAATTAGTTGGATCTGGAAGGGAAAAAGGATTTTTGTGATTACTGTTATTCATAGGCTTTTGTCCCCTTTTTGAATTGTAGCACTGCAAAAGCTAAATTTACTTACAAACTCAATTTTCACAGACAAAGATGATTTCCTTTATGTTTGTGCTGGATCTGAGAAAACACAAACAATATGAGAATACCAGCTGTACCACTTTCATCTAACTTTCTTCTGGAAAAATAATTCTTACTCCTTAATTTTGATTTTTTGATTCTTGCACTTTCTCCTCAAATTTGGAGATCAATTTTCATTTAAATTCATGAAAACTAATAAGTGCACTTCTGAACTTATAGTCAAAATCTGAATAAATTAACTAGCTACTTTTTAAATTGTTTTCATTAGAATGTTGATACCTTTATGCTTAATGCTATCTTGCCAACTGTTCTGGAGTTGTCCTTCCTTCTTAATCTTTTAGACAATTAATTTTACACACAAAGCAAGGCTAACTGTATCACAGGATTACAAACAGATAAATACATATGACTAAAGCCTAACAAAGAAGATAGAAAAGAGATGGCTGTGCACTCACCCTGTGCACACCCATGGGTTAAAAAACAGATTCAGAGATAAGTACCTTTATAAGATTTTTGAAAGTCAAAGGTATCCTTTAAAGAACTGGTGGCATTCAACAAGGAACTCAGTCTCTTTGCCTTTTGTCCATTCTGCTCGCATGACTCACCATGGTCCACAAAGTGGTTAAGGTTAATTCCTTTGCTGAGAGCCTTTAACATGGTATTTATAGAAAGATTCATTTGTAGTCTTGTTTCAAAGAGGTCAGCAGGTGCAATATATTCTTCAGAGGAATTCTGACTCATTTCTCCAGATTGCAAGATACTGCCTTTGTCTACACAGTAAGCATTTTAGGCATCACAAGAATGAGTGGCTACATTTTTAAGCTCATCATTCTCAGGAATCTAAAAACTGTTCATGAAAAATATGTACTATAAAATGGGTTATGTTTTGAAAACCCTGATACACAGTGACAGATATAAGTTGTATTCAGAGTACTCATTCATTTAATTTGTCTGGACAGTCCTGGATTTCTCCTGTCCTCCTGCTATAATTATTAATAAATTGCCCTTTTACATTAAATATAATCTTGCTTTGGATTATAAATGATATGGTCACCTTAGCTATGGTGTCAATATTTGGGTATTTTATAGTTACAGATTTTCTCCAAATCAGTAGGTTTCAATTAATTCCACATATTTGTCTTAAATAAGATTTATCTTGATTTCCACTAAATCTAAGGAGGAGGAAAGGTGAACTGAGCTTACACTTCACTGTGACTTGAGGAACTATTGCTTTCAAAATGCACTGGTTTCTGGAATACTATTTTGGAACTGGTGCAGTGTAGCTGAAAGATAGCTGTGCAGAGAAAAATTGTAAAAAATTCCCAGACTGCTGACATTTTCAGGGCAACTATACCTAAAACAAAATGAACTTCAGCATTTCAAAACAGGTATAAAAATAAATTATACAGAATGTGATTGAGGCCATAATCTTCAGAATAACGTCCCGGGAATTTCACATTTTAAATTTTCAAGAAATACTGCTGATATCTTCTTTTACCTACTGACGTCAAAATTTCATTCACATTTTTTACTCAGTCACACATGCGGCTCCAAATTTCCTTTTGAGCACAACACTCAGTAAGCGTATCAACTTTACAAGTATTTTTAACCCAATCTCTTTTTCACATTTTTTTTCAAATGTTTATATAATTTTATTTGTTAACACTTACATTGCACTTACTGGGTACCAGGAGCTTCTGTAAGTGCTGTTACAAATACAGACAAATTTAGTCTTCACAAATCCCTGCAGGATAGGTCCTATAATTATCGTGGTTCCCATTTCACTGATGATGAAGCTGAGGACAGGGCAACTAAGCAACTTGCAGATCACATGATGAATATTTCAGGATTTAGACCCAGGCACCTGACTACGGAGTCCATGACCTTAGCCACTATGCTAGGCTTCTTTTTTTCTGTGCTTTTGTTTTACCATTTCAACCATTTTTAAGTGTACAGTAATGTTCATTATGTATACACTGTTGTACAACAATCTTTGGAACTTTTTTATCTTGTACAACAGAAAGTTGATATCTCAAACAACTTCACTTTGCCTCCTCCTACCATACTCTGGCAATCAGCATTCTACTTTCCATTGTTAAGAGTGTAACTATAGTCAACACCACATAACTGAATTATTTCACTAAGCATACTGTCCTTAAGGTTCATCCACTTTGTAGCATGTGTCAGAATTTCATTCTTTTTCTCAGGCTGAACAGTATTCGCTTGTAGGTATACATCACGCTTTTTCATTCATCTCTTGATGGACACTAAGGCTGAGTCTACCTGTTGGCTACTGTGAATACCGTTACGAAGAACATGTAGGGGTGAAAATATCTGTTCAAGTGCCGGTGTTTCTCTTGAAGGAATATCTGAGTCGTATGCTCCTTCTTTATCATCCCTTTCAAACAGGCAAAAGACAACTTACACATTATTGAAGAAGTAACAGACAGATCAAATGGTTAAGAGAGTTTGCTTCAGGTTTAATTCATTCATATATTTATTTAAAGAAATTATTTGTTGAGCAACTACTTCAGGCATGGGGGAAACAGGTGAATTTAAAGTATTTCTGAAACACCAGAAATACGTGTTTACTTAATTGCATTTGAGAGAAAATTAGGAGCCTCAAAATTTAAAACATTTAAGTGTCTAAAATCCAGAAACAATTTACATTTTTCTATTAAGATGGAACTTAACTCTGATGTCAAATTTGTGTGCACTGTGTGTTTTAGAGACCTTACATGGACAGGAGGGGGCCTGAGGTGGTGTAGTAGAGTTCTGAGGGCAGAGGCTCCGAAAGAAGACAAGCTACACTGAAATCACAGCTTTGTTATACTTCACTTGGGTAGCCTTGGGAAAACTTACTGACTTCATCGTTTCAATCTATCAAATGGGAATAATCAAATACCTACTTCATAAGATGTCCTGAGGATTGGGGAAAAAATGAGATTTCATAAGATTAGTGACACAAGTTAAGTACCCAATAAATGAAAGTTATTAATATCAATTAAAGTGCTCATACCACAGTCTACTACTTAATTCATCCCAGTTACAGAATAACATATACGCTGCTATAGATAATTTTGGAAGGCTAGACTTTGAACTCATTAGCAAGATACCAGAGTACACAAACATAAATAAACTAAAAGCAATAAAAAGAAAACATTTCAAGATCTGATTGTCACTTGAGTTATGATTAAAATGGGTGTGTGGATAGAAGAGGGTGGTTATTCTAATTCTGGAAAAATGGAGTTGGTAGCAAGAAGGCCCTGCCTGGTTATAATTCATTTCTTTAGAATAAGTTTTCTGGGTTTTTTTAGTGCATGTTTGTTGAATTCTTTAACAGAATTAGCATGATTACTTCTAGACGAAAAGATAATGCCTGGAATTTCTTGTTTGTTTTTTCTCAGGATTCTAACATGCACCTAAAATAATTAAAAGGTCAGTTTCATCCTCATTTTTTATAGTATAATATTTTAATTCTACAGCCTCAGACATTGCAGCTAAAATCTCTAAGCACTCTCTTCTGAAAAAAATTTAAAATGTTACTCGTTATGTTTCAAATGTCATATATGAAGTATTTATGAAGCTTCTTTTGCCTATTTGTTTACAGTTGAGGTTAATTTTCATTTCTGTAGCTGAGCTGTAGTTCAAACATTTAGCTTTATTTCTATTAGTGAAAAAAACTCAAGAGTAGTGTAAAATTCTTACTTGGTAAATTTTTAGAAAACACATTCACCATTTCTCATATTTTCGTAAAAATTTAGATTAACAACAAAAAGTACTAACTAATAGAATTCTTTTAAATGAGTTATGCTCCAGAGGGAAGTTCATCATTTAAGTTATTGGCATCCTCAAAGGAGCCAATATTTAAAACAAATGCTGTGTAACTCACACTGTACTCACATTGTTCTGACCTTATTTAAAATAATGAACTTTGAGGGGTATGAAATTTTAGTAGGACGCCTTCTGCTCAACTCTCGAAACATGAACTGTGCAAAGAAACAAGCCCTGCAATTTTAGAGGGAGAACTAAATAGATGCCAATGAATAAGACAGTTGAAACTATGCATCATTAGTGGAGTTTTTGTGTAGTCCTTCCTTCATTCAGGGAGCAAATTCTGAGAACAGCAATTTGGGAATCCATAAATCCTACGGAGTCTTGGTTAAGTGACATTCATTATAAAGAACACCTGGAGGGAAAACCTGAGAATTGAGTCACAGCTAGAAAGATCAGATTACCCGAGCTCTGCATGTCCTGATTAATCAAGGCAGCCTAGGAAGAGAATGATCTTTCTCTGCAGTCATTTTGATAGTATTATATTGGGATAAAGTTAGCAGTCTATTTAATACTATGTTGAGTTTCTGTTGCTTGTATATTTCCTCACATATATTGTGTAATTTTGAGTAATTGATATCATTTATAGTTATAAGTACATTTTGGTTGAATGGCATCATTGACTCAATGGACATGAGTTTGAGCAAACTTTGGGAAACAGTGAAGGACAGGAAAGCCTGGCTTGTTGTAACTCATAGGGTCGCAAAGAGTTGGACACGACTGAGTGACTAAACAACATTTCTCTTACATGGAATCCTTGCTGGAAGTTTATTATGAATTTATTACTTTTCATGCCTATCACTTGAATCTAAACAAAGCTATAAAATTTGAGATATATTTACATATATGACTATATATTCATATGCAAACTACTGAATAAAAACTTTTCACTAATCAAGATTTTCATCAAAGTTTACACAGACAATAAGCAATACTGAAAATAATTTAAAATCAAACCCATAAACAGAAAGAAAAAAAAAATTCAAGGAATGCTGCTAAACAGTCAATTGGGATGAGTTTGTGAATTTGAGGCTTGGAAAACTTCCAGAAAATCACTGAAATGAGAATGTGAATGTGAAAAGGAATTTTTGGAGAGAGAACCTGGTGTAGGAAGGGGCATCTACACTGGACAGTCCTACAGCTCCATCAGCTCAGTTCAGGGCCCTCAGTCGTGCCCAACTCTGCAACCCCATGGACTGCAGCACAGCACGCCAGGCTTCCCTGTCCATCACCAACTCTGGCACTTGCTCAAACTCATGTCCATTGAGTTGGTGATGCCATTCAACCATTTCATCCTCTGTTGTCCCCTTCTCTACCTGTCTTCAATCTTTCCCAGCATCAGAGTCTTTTCAAATCAGTCAGTTCTTCGCATCAGGTGGCCAAGGTATTGGAGTTTCAGCTTCAGCATCAGTCCTTCCAATGAATATTCACAACTGATTTCCTTTAGGATGGACTGGTTGGACCTCCTAGCAGTCCAAGGGACTCTCAAGACTCTTCTCCAACATCATGGTTCAAAAGCATCAATTCTTCAGCACTCAGTATTCTTTATAGTCCAACTCTCATATCCATACATGATACTGGAAAAACCAGATTTGACTAGATGGACCTTTGTTGGCAAAGTCAAGTCTCTGCTTTTTAATATGCTGTCTAGGTTGGTCATAGCTTTTCTTCTAAGGAGCAAGCACCTCTCAGTTTCATGGGTGTAGTCACCATCTGCAGTGATTTGGAGCCCCTCAAAACAAAGTCTCTCACTGTTTCCATTGTTTCCCCATCTATTTGCCATGAAGTGATGGGACCAGATGCCATGATCTTAGTTTTCTGAATGTTGAGTTTTAAGCCAACTTTTCATTCTCTTCTTTCACTTTCATCAAGAGGCTCTTTAACTCTAGCTCTTCTTTGCTTTCTGCCATAAGTGTGGTGTCATATCTGCATATCTTAGATTATTGATATTTTTCCTGGCAATCTTGATTCCAGCTCCTACCTCCAGGCCATATAGCTTCATAGGCTCAGCAATATTGAGCACTGTTAGAAATGGCAACCCACTCCAGTGTTCTTGCCTGGAGAATCCCAGGGACGGGGGAGCCTGGTGGGCTGCCGTCTGTGGGGTCACACAGAGTTGGATACGACTGAAGTGACTTAGCAGCAGCAACAACAGCTCTAAATATTTTCTATACATTGTCTGACAGATTTTTTGGAGTAAATTCAGTGATCAGACAGTAACATACTATTTAATGAGTCAACAGAAATTAAAATGAATACCAAGTTTTATTATACACAGGAAATATGTACTTAAGGGGAATATAATTTGACAAGAGGAACCAAAGTTTTGGAAAATCCCATGAACAGAGAATCCTAGTGGGGTATATAGTCCATGGAGTCACAAACAGTCTGACATGACTGAAGTGACTGAGCATGCATGCACACATGCACCAAAGGTTTTTAAGGTACACTTACCATTTTACTCAGCAATTATATTTCTAGACGTACACAGTAAGGGAAAATTAGCATGTTTTTATAATTGTAAAGAATTGGAAGTGTTAGTGATCAGTAATAAGATATTGTTGGTAATATGTTATTTCCTTCAAGGTAACACTTTGGAATATTAATTTATAGACTTGCCATGTAATACATACTATACAATCATTAAAATATGTACCTGTTCAGTATAAATTTTTCAGTGAGGGAAAGAGGATAAAGTTTGGTATATAAGGTGCTATTCTGATTGTGTAAAAAATGGGTGTTCACATATGTATGTGTGCGTGTGCATTATTTGTACAGAAAAATTATGGACCGTATACATGCCATCATTTCAACAATGGCTATCTCTGAGGTTCGAGATTATGTCTTTTATTCTATTTGTTCTCTTCTTTTCTTTCTTTCTTTCTTTTTTTTTTGGACAGTGTAATTAATCCACTTTGAAAGAGTTAGAGACATGAAATCCTTGCTGACTGAAATCCTGTGTCAGGACATGACTGATGGAGTGTCTGCTGATACCATACAGACCTTACAATCTCAATCCATGACTCAGAGCTGGAGTAAAAGAATTAAATGTGTTGGAGACACATGTAAGTACCAGGCTGTTTTCAGTGTGTGAATAAAGATAGCAGAAAACAACATCAGAATAACTGCAAGATTGCTGAGAGAAATGCCAATAACCTCAGATATGCAGATGCCATGATCCTTATGGCAGAAAGCAAAGAACTAAAGAGCCTCTTGATGAAAGTGAAAGAGGAGAGTGAAAAAGCTGGCTTAAAACTCAACATTCAGAAAACTAAGATCATGGCATCTGGTCCCATCACTTCATGGCAAATAGATGGGGAAACAATGGAAACAGTGAGAGACTTTATTTTGGGGGGCTCCAAAATCACTGCAGATGGTGACTGCAGCCATGAAATTAAGACACTTTGCTCCTTAGAAGAAAAGCTATGACCAACCTAGACAACTTATTAAAAAGCAGAGACATTACTTTGTTAACAAAGGTCTGTCTAGTTAAAGCAATGGTTTTTCCAGTAGTCACGTATGGATGTTAGAGTTAATTATAAAGAAAGCTAAGCACTGAAGAATTGATGCTTTTGAACTGTGGTGCTGGAGAAGACTCTTGAGAGTTCCTTGGACTACAACAGATCCAACCAGTTAATCCTAAAGGAAATCAGTCCTGAATATTCAGGACTGATTGGAAGGACTGATGCTGAAGCTGAAACTCCAATACTTTGGCCACCTGATGCAATGAACCAACTCATTGGAAAAAAACTCTGATGCTGGGAAAGATTGAAGGTGGAAGGAGAAGGGGACAAAAGAGGAAGAGATGGTTGGATGGCATCACCGACTCAATGGACATGAGTTTGAGTAGGCTTCGGGAGTTGGTGATGGACAGGGAAGCCTGGTGTGCTGCAGTCCACGTGTTTGCAAAGAGTCAGACATGACTGAGAGACTGAACTGAGCTGAACTGAAGCTTTTATAAATATTTTATCATGTATATTCAACTAACAAGACGCATGGAGAGCTAGAATGGCTTACAAACTTGCATTTATTATTATAAGCATATGTAGACATATTCTCCCTTTTACTGACCTGTGTTTGCCCCCACCAGAATCAACTGACTGTGCAGACATTAAGGATTTATCTGGACTGTCCTGACCACCTATCTCTTTCTAGGTGAACCAAAGAAGGCTGAGTAGTTGTCATATCCTTTAGAGCTATAGGTATTAAAGCAAATTGCTTCATAAAATATAAGCTATATGGCAGCAAATTAAGCTTCTCAACTAATAAACAACATATGTTGGTAATTTTTACATCTCTCATATCTAGATACAGGGTGTTGAATGAGAGAGAGTTCTCTAGGATGTGCTATCTGACATTTTCATCAGCAAACAAGTATATTTCTTGGTTCCTGAAATTATTTTTTTTTGTTCTCCTTCCATTTCTTTCCCTTTTTAAAATAAGTGCATTGATAAGTCCTTTCAGACAGTTTGACTCTGAGTGGAAGAGACAGACATAGAAACAAATTATTACAAGGTAATTTCATAGGTGTTCTTGTAGAGATGATGGGAAAAAATGTTAAGACAAGGTTGGCTGAGAAATTTAGAGATCATGTAAAGGAGAGGATGGCAGCCTTTGGGAGGAGCTGGGAGGTGCAAGACATAAGGTGTGTAGCAGAACTGAGTCTGACGTTTGGCCCAAGATGAAAAAAACTGGAGATGTTTTAAATAAAACAAGGCACTCTGCATGCCAGTACATTTATGATTCTCCTCTTAAATATTTTGGTAAATTTCATTAAATCACATAATTTTGCCAAGAAATAAAACCTTCCTAGTAGGAAGGAGAGAGGATATGAACATAAAAGGGCTTCTGCTCCTGAATCACACTACCACACACACTTCCTCCTGGACCTTCTGGATAAGTACTGGACACATAGTAGCCGAGGGGTCTTTCAGTAAAAATGTCCCCCAAACCTAAGTTGACAGTCCAAAGCAGAGACACTTTTAAGAGCAAAAAAAGGGCACCATTAATAAGAATGCAAAGATTATAAGCACACAATAACTATCCTCACTCTACCAAAATCCAATTATCTGCCAGATAAAGATTCATGCTGAATGATGGTCCTATTTAAAATACAAATTGCCCAGGATGAAGTTTGCTTCATTCATTCACCCTTTGGTGAAAGTTAATCAGATTTACACCTCATACAACCAGTAAGAATCTATAATTAATAACTAGAATTTGGACACATAGGATGTGGTAAAGTTTAAAAGTATAAAATATTTGGAAGCAGCAAAGTTTGCAAGCATAGAAAATTCTAGATTTAAAATCTCAACTCCACTTTGCCCAATGATCATCAGTTCTCTACTCTTAACTTTATTTTAATCTGTAACATGGGATATCTACTCCCAGAGCTGTCATGAAAATTAGATAAAGTAATTCACATGGTCAGTCAAAGAAATGGAACTCAATTAATCCTTTGGGAGAAGATCTATATTGGGTGAAGGATTATAGTTTATATACTGCAACCAGGAAAATTAAAACCTAGAGTGCACAACTGTGTGTATAAAAGACCTAAAATAAATGTACAGCTAAACATCAACTGATTAACATGATTAAAGAAAATGGAATGTGTACATAGAAATTTTTAGCAAAAGCAGAAGAAATTTTAAGTAATTTATCTAGAGAAATAAGTGGGAACCTGATTAAAAATTATTCACACAACATATAATGTTATTTGGCTCTACTATTGATTTTATTGAATTAATGGGATCTTAATTATACCCCAAGGATATATTCAAAACACTTAGGGCTCTGATTTCAATATGAGATCTTTTCTAACACAAATAGTGTTCTTTTTTTTTTTTAAAAAAACATATAAGTACCTTGTTTAGTTTTTTCCTAGATTTCATTCTTTATTTGATCCTTGAGAAATTGATTATGAAACCACCATCAATTTTATACTTTAATTTTTGTCATCATGCCCACCATCTTGAATCATTAATACAGATTTCATGGAAAAGAAATACAAATGGTATTTTGAACACAGAGGTTAGTATGAGAAGAGATTTTTAATGACAGAAGGTCATTTTAAGTTGTTTTGAACCCATGCAGTTATTACGTGTTTCTCAAAAGCCATATTTCAAACAACAAATAAGAATTAATGTCCTATCAAAACAATGAACGACAATAGAAATGCTCTTAATGATTCTCAGGAAAGAAGAAAACAAGGAAACAATAAAACAAGCAATGGTGAGATTTCACCTGCTGTCTTCCGACTCTTCATCCTTGAGGAAAACATCAGGTAAACAAAAGCAGGGTGGCCTGGGCAGCCTCGCCAGGTTCACCAGTGTGGTTTAGTTTGAAGTTATTTTACAAACTGAGTGCAACTCAGTGCCAAAATGCACCCCAATCTTCTCTCACTTCTTCCAAATTCTTGCTCACCAAGCACCAGGCCAGGCTATTTTACCCTTTTTAGAAGTAAAAAGTAGGACTTCCTTGGTGGTGCAGTGGACAGGAATCTGCCCGACAATGCAAGGGACATGGGGTCTGACTCCTGGTTGGGTAAGATCCCACATGTCATGGGGAAACTAAGCCCATGCACCACAACTCCTGAGCTTGTGCTCTGGAGCCCACAAGTCACAACTGCTGAGCCCATGTGTCACAAGTGCTGAAGCCCGGATACCCCAGAACCAGCAAATTGTTATATGGAGCCTGCAGGCTGCAGCTACTGAAGCCCGTGCACCTGGAGTCTATGCTCCGTAACAAGAGAAGCCAGGGCAACGAGAAGCCCACACACCACCAGGAGAGAGCAGCCCCCACTCCTCGCACCTAGAGACAGCCCTCATGCAGCAACGGAGATCCACCATAGACAGAAGCAAATCAATAAACAGAAGTAAAAAGTAGTGGGAGACACTCCACCCAACAGGGGAACCACACACTGGAGAGCTTGTACACACACGTGTCCATTTAACAGACTAAAGGACACAGGGGCACTTCTGTCCTAATTTAAACTGTTCACAGAAAGAGTGCCTTGGTTTTTTCAATTAGATATTTTACATAAATTATAGAAGCAAGAGGACGATACGAAATAGTCACGGCAATAGAAGGCTGGTACTCGGTTTTCTTGTAACCCATCTGTGACAAGTGGCAATTTGACCTTCCTAATTGTTCAGTAATAGGACAAATTTCTTCACTATGGTGATTAATGTCTTACTGCTGCCTGATTCTATTACTTCTTGGTGGTTCTACAGTTTCACTAAATGTAGACAGCAGAGTAAAGAGAGAACGCATTCATTTGATAGTAACAATTAAAAATTATTATTTATATTTTTAATAAGCTAATTTTATAATTTTAGATTTAACACTCATTATTGACTGACCCTGAAATCAAGCTTCACTGTTGATTAAGATTTCTCAAGGAAGCAGTGAGGAATGAGATGTTCTACTAGGTACACAAAGCCAGTACTATCTAACTTGTAAGTTCCTGTGGGAACTATGTGAAACACAGCAATGAATTCAAGTTAGAAAAGAACTTTGGCTGCTAAACAGATATAATTGGAGACACCAGTAAGCATCATTTTGATTTACTGGTGAGTGAGTGACATGGGTAACTATTGATTATTACTACTAATTATTGAGAATTCCTGATCAATAGCTTATCATTTTTACTAAATATTTTTCTAGCTATCAGCATAGCTACAGACTATGAAGGTTATTTAATACCTTGCTTATTAAGCAAAGAAACAAGTCCATTAACATAACGATGTGGAAAATTGTTCTTAACACTTTAGAAGTATTCTTAAGAAGATAAGAAAAATCAAAACATCACTCTTTCCCTTTAATTACACTTTTCACAACCTATCCTGATGTTGATCTGCTTCTTGTTTCCCCAATTCTATGGTTCCATTTCTAATCCTCTCTTCATTCTTTGTGTGAATGCTAATTGAGCACATAGTTCATCCCAGACAGTTTTCCATACATTCTGAACTTATAAATTAATAAGATTTGCCATTTTCTTTGAATGAGCTCAAAATTAACAACAACATATAATGAGAGGTAGCATACTCTGGGTGCTACGCTGGAGTTGAGAACCAAGGGAGGGAGAGTTGCAGCAGTTCAGGAATAAACAGTGGCGGCATCAGAAGACTTGTTTTGATCTGCCTTTGGAAAGATGATAATGGTTTCTTCAGGGTGAGACGCTGAGGGAAAGACAATCTAATCACTGGGACTTTGTTTATTATAGATAAAGGAAGACTTCTGAAGGGTGAACAACGCTGTGGTGACATAAAAGGGCATGGCTTCTTTGAGAAACTCTTGAGCAGTGAAGTATTATGGGAACATAAGATTTATAAGAAAAACAAAGTTGCCAAGATTCAATTAACTGATAATTATCAAGCACAGTTTATGGGCAAGAAATCATACTGGAAATAATACCATGTACTTTGTTCTATATAAAACAATCAATCAGCCTAACAAAGTAGATGTTATTTCCAAATATACAACAGAATAGAATATTGGGGCACCAAGAAGGTAATCTTGATTGAATTTACCTAGTAACTGTCAGAATTGGGAATCCACCTAGTTCTCTAAACACACTCTACTTAAAAACCCAAGTGAATTAAACTCTGAAGGCACCAAGTATTAAAGAGTCCAGAACTTTATTTGTGAGAGTTTTAAGGAGTTAAGATAGCTTTTAAAGCCAAAGTATGACCTGAGTACGTTAAGCAGAAAATATGAAAAAGTTTTTAAAGCTTGGGCACCATCACTTAAGTGTGACTTGCTAAGTTCATCTCTATGGGGTGTAGGGTTCTCCTAAGGATAATAAGAGCATGTATCTTACAGGATTGTTGTATTCACTATTTAGTATATGAAATTCATTTACAGAGATGCCTGACTCTGATAATTATCACTGTTTATTTCAGAAATAGCTCTCTGCTGGTATAGCGGAGAATGAATTGCAAAGGGAGGGAAACGTCTGTTCTCCTCTAGAAGAAGGATAAAGAGGGCTTCAACAGGGCCCTTGGCAGTGATGGGAATGTAGGGTTGCCATTAGGAAATGTTTTAAACGTGGATAGTGAAAGGAATTAGTGAACAATTGGTTTAGGGAGAAGAGAGAGAGGAAACAACAGAAAATGACCCTGAGGTTTCTAGATTAGATGGCCAAATGAATGTTGATGTCTTAACATCTCATACTCCAAACCGCTACTTCCCTGTGAATCAATTATTCTAGGACTCTCTCTGCCACTGACTGCCAGTAATTGATTTAGTGACTATTTATAGCCAAAAAATAAAAATGAAAACAACACTGGAAGCCAATAGAAGCCAGAGAAATTAGTTCCTTCCACTAAATCTAGCATATGCCTACAGCCCTAAGCTGACCCTGTTCTCAAGCCCCTTGGGTGAGAAAGTAACTGAGCAGTTATTTCTCAGGCTAGCAGACAATTCAGCTTCTTTCCAGCACCAAACCTGCTTAGAGGTGAACAGCACACACCCAAATTTTTAGGATATTTTGTTTTCACTTGGAAAATGAAGTAAGTTTTCAAACTATGAGGAGGAGTGTTGAGAAATCTTATTTTATCAACAAATACAATTGATCAAATCTACACTCTATAAAATAACTACTGCTAAGTAGCTTCAGTCGTTTCCGACTCTGTGCGACCCCGTAGACGGCAGCTCACCAGGCTCCACTGTCCCTGGGATTCTCCAGGCAAGAACACTGGAGCGGGTGGCCATTTCCTTCTCCAGTGCATGAAAGTGAAGAGTGAAAGTGAGTCGCTCAGTCGTGTCCGACTCTTCGCGACCCCATGGACTGCAGCCCACCAGGCTCCTCCATCCATGGGATTTTCCAGGCAAGAGTACTGGAGTCGGGTGCCATTGCCTTCTCCTTATCCTTCTACTAGAGTCTATGAAATACACTCTTTGCAACCTCAAGGACTTTAGCTATCTATAGAATTCCCTAAGCAAGAATACTGGACTGGGTAGCCAGTGTTGGGATCTTCCCAAGCCAGGAATTAATCCTGGGTCTTCTGCATTGTAGGCAGATTCTTTACCACCTGCGCCACTAGAGAAGCCCAGTGAAATTTAGATATGTAAAAGAAAATGTAGTTTATGTGACTCTTGTTACTAAATACTATTGGACAGAACAGAAAAATGTACAAACTGAAAATTTAAATGAACACCAAAACAAATTCTAGGCAAGATGCTCCCTGGCAAACTTTCTTGTTGCTTGAATTACACACACACAAAATATGCTTCAATTTTTCTCTCAAAACTACCATCTTTATCTCTACTACACAATTCAGGAATTCAGAGATCTGAATATCGGCATGCAATATAACTTTATAAAGCTATTATAAAATTTATTTTGAGCTATTAAAATTTTAGCTAAACTTCATTGCTTCTTTAATAAGTCTGTATTATGCACAAATAAAAAATAAGAGGAAATATACAAGTTTATTTTAGCTTTGAGGAATAGAGGAAGAATGGTAACTAACCCTAAGTTCTTTTCTTCATTAATATGAAAGCTTCTTCATTTCGTAGTCTATGTAGTCTTTTTTCTTTAAAAATAATTTCAAGAAAACATCTTGGGATTTAGGAGATAGAAATGAACTTTAGTCACCCTATAATAAAAACATCCTGAAGGTAGAGATAAGGTTGGATAATCCTTCGCATCTCCTCCTCCTATTTCTCAGGTGCCTGGAGAGAGGTGGCACTCAGTGTGCATCTTCACTTTTACTCCCAACAACATAGCATTTTCCATAAGGTCTTTTCAAATAATTCTTAGAGATGGTAATTCAGTGTTACCAAACCAAAACCTTTCTTGAGTTGATTTGAATCAAATGATACCTCTGGAACTTGATATGACTGGGCTTCCCTGGTGGCTCAGATAGTAAAGAACCTGCCTGCAGTGCAGGAGATGGGAGTTTGACCCTGGGTCAGGAAGATGCCCTGAAGAAGGAAATGGCTACTCACTCCAGTATCCTTGCTTGGAGAATTTCAGGGATAGAGGAGCCTGGCGGGGTACAGTCCATGGGGTCACAAAAAGTCAGACATGACTGAGTGACTTTCACACTTTTCACAACATGACTAGTGCCCTGTCTGTATCTGGTCCCCATGTACATCAGGAAAAGACTTCCCTCAGCCCTTTCTCATCATTTAGTCCTTTAGAAGCAATACAAAGAAAGAGGCATTTCTGATTTGCTAACAACAACAAAAAAAAACCTGCCTTTGCACTATGTCTGAAAGTATAGTGGCAAAAATACAGAAGTGCTCTAACCTCTAAAAATAATGCATTTTAAGTCCTGTTTTTCTACTGAGGTAAGACCTTTACTTCTTTTGGAGAAATTTACTTTGATCTTTCCAAATGTTTAGAGTGGCTTGATAATTTAAGGTAAAAATTACATATGTAGATCTGATGGAAATTGTTTAGCACTTCAACTAGCCAGCTCTGTTCCACGACACATCCCAAACCAGATGAGCAATAACTTAAAGGATGACCAACTAAATTGTTCTTCTGTTACTTTACCATTAACATCATCTCCAAACTATGAGTGGGTTAATAATTGAAGTGTTTGTTATTTCTCAATCACTTTTGCTAAAAAGGTACTTTTAAAATGCACATATTATGCTATTAAAATACACGCTTGTCCTTATATAAGCTTCAGCATAATTATAGTTTTGTATAATTAGAGTTTTATGTCAAAAGATTTACAGCTTTATCACCTCAAGCAATATTTCACAGCTGCCAAGAATGATTTATGCAATAATGACTTAAGCTGTAAAATAGAATCCTCAAAAGAAGGGCTGTCAAATATCCAACTGCAAATAACCAGGTTTATAAAAACTGATACTCTAGCAAACAGCAAGCCCAGTTGTACCTGGTTAAAATAAAAAAAAATCACTGGAAGGAGTCTGGTAGGAAGCACTGCTACACAGTGGTGACCATGTGGCTCACATACACTTAATCAACGTGAACTCATCACCCAGATGAAAAGTTTAAACTACTTATGAGCCTCTGGGCCACTTTGGGAAACAATCTTTCAGAAATAAGGCTATGCTCATATTTTCGCTACTCCAATGTGAGTGAATGGAAAAAGTGGAAAACAGTGTATCTCAACTTTTTGTTCAATTTGCTCATTGTGCATACTGCATCACAATTCATACCCCAGTGAAGTGCTAAATAAAGAATAAGTAAAGGAGGCATTTACCATATATACTTCAGAAACCAAGAACCTGTCAAAAGTAAATGACCTCAATAATAAAGATTTAGGGAAACTTTTGGAAACAAACCAGTGAAAACGTTAGTGCTTGTCCTTCCCTGCTTTTATAAATGTAGAGCTGGCTGGCAGGTCTCTAAGAGACGAGACTTTCAAATCATTTGAACTTCACAAGCTCTAACTGATTTTTTTAGTTGCCATGTGAATAAAACCAATACACTCAGAAGATTCTATTCAAGGCAGTTGTATTAGCAGCAAAAACACAAGTTGATTACATTCAGAGAAATTAAGTCTGTCTGTGTCTTCTCAATTTACAAAGGTCATTCAAATTAATATTTTTTTTTGGGAAAAAAAAAAAGCTTGGCCCATCATCTCATGTTCCCCAAATTAAAAAAAAAAAAAAAAAAGGCAAAATAGGCAGCATTTGCCATTGATTCTAAAGATACTCAAGTCCTTGTAGACTGAGTCACATGTGAAAATGAAGCCAACAGAATCAAAATTATCAAGAAATTTGATATTTATATGTCTAAACAAGCTTCCAAATAAAGACTCCTTGTCTAAAACAAGATTTTAATTCATTATAACCAAGCAATCACTGATAGAGAGATTTGCATTAGTCATGTACCAGCATCTTCACTGTAGAAATTTTTACATCCAGGTTTGTGACTCCACATTAAAATGTTTTATAAAATTGTTTTGAGACCATTTTACACAGTCACATTATACAAAATAAACTAGGCTTCAAAACATTACCATTTACTTACAGCTTAATAAGTAACACTTTTTCTATCTGAAAATATAATTTGAAAATTATAGTTATCTAAGTGAACTATATAGTCCATATTAATTATATACTTAAATTCTATAAGCTGAAAAAATTCTGAAATGTACCAGAAAATATTATGACCAATACACTGTACGGTAACCACAATACAGACAGTGGGGACATCATGACAGAGATCATAAGGGCAAAATGTCAAGACATTCAAATTATTCCAAAAGTCCAAACTGTTGGCAACACATACACACACAAAGAAGATGAGCTGCATTTGGGTAGTGAGAGCTTTCGTCCAAGAAATGCTTTCAAGACAACAGAGCAATTGGGCTATTTCTAGCAAGCCAACCCTCCTGATTAAAAAGTAGTGGGGAAATGAGAACTTTAAAAGACTCTGTTTGATTGATAATGATATACCTGGTTTCATTCCAGATTAATCCAAAGTTATACAGACCTGTTCCAGTCATACTTTGTTACTCATACCCATTCAAATTGATGTTAAGGATAATCTAGTAATTTAATAATTGTATGTTTCTATCATGAAATATTTAATTACAAGAAAATAGGAGGAAGAGCTAAACCTCTTCTCTGTTAGAATGCATCTTACCAAATGATGAGTCATTATAACACATCACTCATTTATAAACTTTAAGAGTTACCTAAATATCTGATTAGATAACCCTCTGCCTCACTGATTTCTAACAATAGAATTTAAAAAATGATAATGCAATATCAACAAATCTTATAACATTCATTTTTAATCTATTTGCCTTTAAGCTTCAAATTGTCAGATATCATTAAGTGTATACATGAGAAAGTATATACTTCAAATGGGTATATCTGAATACTTATACACATAAGTTCATAATATATTATATTTAAAGAATGCATGCCCACAAAATGTGTATTTCTTTGAGAACTATTAGAGGTATAACGTACTTATGCTCCCAAAGCAATCCTAAAAGGAGAAGTGCCCTTGAAGTAGAGGTATGACCTTAAGTTTCAGATGCCAGTTTTGCTGCAGCTGTAAAAATGAATACCAATAATTCTACATATCATAGTTCCTTTTCTTCATTTCTTATTTTAGAATAAATCTTGAATACATGAATAGACTGTTATTTGAATATACATAGATTTACTAAACCAGTTTTATAAGTTCCTATATGTCATCTTTAATCTTGCATAAAAAGCATCAAAAGAAACAAAAGGTGTTGCCTATCAAATAAAGCTGAAGAGTCAAGAAATATCTGTAACTATAACAGTTTTAGTTTCAGATAGGCATTTTTCTGTAAGACTTTGTTTTGCCTGTAAGTCCTTACTTGAAATAAAACTCTGTATTTCTCTCCAACCAAATGCATATCAACACAACCAGTAAATTACTAGCCTTTATTCCTTAGGGAACAGTGAGATTGATTTATGGCATTTTGTCTTCAGTGACATTAAGTTACTGCACTTTTGAAGAGTACAGAGTACTCCTTCAAAAAAGAAATTGTACCTACTATCCACTGAGGAGAGTCTCCACATTCCTTGATTCCTGCAACACTATAAACAAATCATGTATCTTTCACTGACTATTTGGGGTTTCTTTGCCTATGAACTTAATCAACTGTCAAATTTTCATTTCAATGGAATAAAACACAAGGAATCCTAAACAGATCAACTTTACCATTTTTGTGGTAGTAGGTGACCTCCACTTTCCTCTCCTCTGACCCCAGCAATGCCTGGGCAATTTGAGCAACATCATGCCTCTTGGTCTCAGGCCCATGGAGAAAGTCACAGGTGCACGGCTTCTGCATGACATCTGGCCTGGAGAAACCAGTCATCTCACAGAACCCATCGTTGCAGTAGATGATGGCACAGTTCTGCACTCTGGCATTTGCAATGATAAATTTTTATCTGTAATAAGAAGAGAGTATGGTATCATTTACAAAGCTTCCTCAAGATTCTTATAAACAGTGAAACAGTTTGTTGCATAACAGGAACTCTGAAATGCAGGTACTTCCCAAATCACTAACTGCCTGGACACAGACACCCTAAAACTGAAATGAATGGTCCTCTGAGCAGTTTTAACAGAAAGTACTAACAAGCTTTTCTTCAAATTTGAAGAGTATCATTTCCCAAATAGTTTAGTTCTCAAGCCCTATAACTTTCTTTGGTCCTAATGAGCAGTCAGACAAGCAGCTGGCACACTGATATTTCCAGAATGCCATTTAATTGTAAGGTAAATATTTTCAAAGCCCAAACACTGAAGCATCCTGTAGCTGTCAGGTTCCTCACTTCAACCTTGGCCCGCAGAGTACAACTTTCTTAAAGTAGTTATTATTCCTGGATTTGGCTTTTCTCTAGCTCTCTAAGGCATACGACACACATCATGTTAAAAATAACAAATCCTGAAACTGTTAGCAATGAAACTGTTTCACATTAATTAGCAGTTCAATAATGCAAAAGTTCACCTTTTCATAATATATATTACCCAGAAGACAAGAATATTTACACACACACAGTAAATATCATGTTAACTACCTTTTCACTTTTACTTTGGGTGACCTCACATTTTTGTGTAGTAGTAGAGTCTTTAATACAAAGAGCTTCTTAATTTTGATCATAGATTATATTTACTATTCCCAAATAAAATATGAAGCAGGATATACAAGTTTCTTTTGAACACAAGGTACTATATCCTCCCGCCACTAAATGCACACTAAAATAACTGCACAATGTGCAAAATTAAATGTGTGTTAATGGAGTTTAAAGGAAACGTCAGATATAAATTAACTAGTGTAAGATCTAAAATCAATATATTTATATAGCAATAATTTATTCCCTATAATTAGTACACATAAGAATATTAAATTTCTCTGCATTCAGTCTTTGTGGGATTTACTTATTACAGTTTAATTTTTAAATTTTTGTGGAAATTTAAGGAGGTAATAAAGGGACACAAATATTCTTAAAATAATGAACTGTTTGCCTTGGGTATCAACATGGATCAGATACTGCTTTCCCCAAATTCTCCTGCTTGGGATTTGCATGGATTCAATGCAAAGTTTAGCTTCTATAAACTAGCAGCAAGCAAGCATCCCTGTCACACCACAGCCTTGCAATTTAACCGAAGTAAAATACAGCTTGCATAGACATTTACATCGCTGCTACCATTTACATTCTCTCGTTCAGATAGTGTGCTCTGCCGTGCTCTTGACTTTCAAAAAGTCTACAATAAAACAGCCACGAAATATAAACCCATTACACCAGTACGTTCCCTTTAAGATAGTAGAAGAGTAGGACATTAAGTAGCAAGGCAGATAATGGAGCAGTGGGAGAGGAGGATCAAATTGCCTCCTATAATGGAGACCATAATCTAAAATGTAAATCAAAATTAATATCACGAGGAGAACACTTGCGCTGCCATTTGAACCTCCTGGCTCCGTTTCACAGTCTCTGAACTTGACGGAGCCCCGAGGCTCCTCAGCTTGGAAGCGGCAGACACCAAGTGCACTATCAAAGCGAAAAGCGAGGGAGAGAGAAGGAAACAAATGAACTTACTTTGCCCTTCAAATTTCCGTATGATGGTCCCCAAAAATGTGTTTTGTGGTGCCACGTGCCCCCTGCGAACAGGCATGTTGACCCCGGTCTTCCGAGGAGCGCTCCCCGCGAGCTCTGGAGTTCTCCCGGGATCTCTCCTCGGCTAGAGCCCAGGCCAGCGCGCGAGCCGCTCTCTGTGGCAGAGCATCCTCTTTTGAAACCAGAAATCTCTTCCCATTAGCACCACTTCTAGACACCCGCTTTCCCTACCGGAGTCCAGTCCATTCCCCTCATCTTCTGGAGGGGACCTCGCACCGGACTGCCGCGGGTGAGAGGGTTTGGGGGTGGGGAGAGGGAAGGAGGCGGGGTGAGGGGAGGTGGCGGAGGAGGGAAGGAAGGAGGGAGCGGCTGTGGCAGCTTGGGCGCCGCCACAGCTCGGATTACTCAAGCGTGCTTTAGCGGAAGCCAGCCAAGAAATCTCCAAAACTCAGTGACAAACAGCTATACTGGGAAGGTGATCTCCGAGGCCACCAGCCACAGGGCCCCATTCCTGAGCTCCTCACGCCGCAGTAGCTAAAACACCCTTAGCTATAAAGAGAAAACAGGTGGGAAAAAACAGTTCCTGGGTGAAGCTTTGGTGGCTCTAAGCTTTGGTGGCTCAGGAGGTTGAAGACTGAGGATGAGCCACTTAAGGGTGCATGTTTCGCCTCAGGGAGCAGCTCGGATCCCTGGGCTCGGCGGCGGAGGTGGGCGCTGAAGCCTACGCTGAATTGGCACTCCTGTCCCAACCCGGCGCTGAGCCGCGCCTCCGAAAGACTGGAGGCTGCTGGCTCCGCCGCTGAGCATGCCCAGTTTCACTGCTTGAGCCCCTGAGGAGTTGCAAGACTTGGGGTTGATTAGGTCTCTCTCGGAGGTTGCGAGAAAGACGGGAAAGCCAAAGACTGTGCAAGCAACTGGTACAAATCAAGGAAAGAGTTTGAAATGGGTGAGGCTGGGCAAGAGGGGGAAAGAACAAAAGGTGGGTGGGGCTAAGAGTTACCAGCCTTGTTGTGACCTCTCGTGCCACTCATCTTCTGAACACACTAGGCACACCATTCGGCTCTCTTATACCATGTCTAAGAAATCATCTCGTATAGGATAGGAAAGGGTTCAGGGGAGAGACTAGTCCTCTGTGTTCTTGATTTTCAGAGCCTGCTAACTCGGGAATCCCATGGTATACATACACTTCTGTCCAAATAGTCCTGGAGATTTGAGAAATCATGTGACAAGCCATGCCAGGGGATGGTGTTTCCTAAGCTGTTCTATTTTTCCTTGCTTCCTTCCCTTTCCTTTAACCTAACAGTCAGTCCTCTCCACGCCTCTTTCTCTTAATGGAATTTGCCACCACTACTGAACTAGAACACTGGCAAACCTCTTGTTTCTACTGATGATAAAGTCCTATCAAAATACCTAGTTGCATAATAGAGTTTTGGGTGTTCTTGCAGTCCGTTAGCCTGCTCTGCTGTGCCTTGAATAACTCGAGTTATATTTCTTTCTTTTTTTTCAGTTCCAACATTAAAGCCTGAAGTGAAAAAAAAATGAAAATGGAACTGCATAGGGCTGAGAAGGAGGGTTAAATTAGGAGAGTGATGGTGTGGATTGCAATAAATAAAGAGGAAATAAACAGAACTTTTCATTTCTGCTCCAGGAAACAAGAGCCAAGGAAAAAAAAAAACAATTATCAATCTTTCATATCAAAGTAACTAAAATAAATCAGAGACATTTGCCTGGGAATGTTGAATTTTCCAGTTAATTAGCTTTACTTAAAAAAAGAAGACAAAAAACATAAAACACTCTATGACAACCCTTAGACTCTTATGGTAACTTGAGCTTTCCTGAATCGGTAAAGTTCCCTCGCTCGGAATATAAATAGGCACGCTCCTCCTATGTACGGCTTTATTTTCTCCCGGTTTTCAGTAAAAGCAGATCTTTCTGATCGCTAGCTGCAGTAAAGCTTATGAAACGACGAGCTGAGTTCCTCTCCCAGATCCTAAACGTGGGGAGCTATCCATGGTGCTGACTCTGACTCTGCCATTAGCAACTGCACTCTGGACGACACTCAGCCACAGACAACAGAACTGCAAACTCAGGCGAGTGTCCCTGAAATTCAAATACCTTACTTGTCTTCACCGAATGTCCACAGAAACACAGAACGCTATTAGCTGCCCGTTTCTAAAGCACCTTCTTTTTCTAATTAGCTTCTTAGTGAAACCCAAGCTCAAATGTATTCCTCCTAAAATGCATCAAGGGCTCCAGAAATAAATGAGTACACCATACATTGTGTACACTGCAATTAAAGTTTCATGTACACTATAAAGGCATAGTAACATAACATTAAGTTAGAGCAAGGTTTTGTGGTAAATATATTTTTCAAATTACATGTAAATTCAGTGAATGAATATTGCTTTAGAGGGAAATGGGCATTTCCAAATGCAGTTTAAACACATTTTTCTGTCATATGACAAGATGTATTGACATGAAAAAGGTAACAGTGTACAATGTCTAGTATGAGTCTGATACAAACTTTCACAGGTTACTAAGTGTGGAAACCCTTGAAATTCCACCTTAAAGGTGGAAAAGTGGCTTCTTCAAGAGAAAACCTGACTCTATTTCCCAGAGCATTCTTTCTTACTCTACAAACTTTAGTGTGGTCTCTGTTCATTCATTCTGGATAATTAAACATATGATGGTTAAAGTTTCATTGTCTGTGTTCATATGAGCAATCACTGTGAGCTTCACATTTTTTTCCAATCCCATTTAGTTCTAAGATTAGTTCTATTACGGATTCAGTGTAAGATCATAGGACATTCTATAATCTATGTATTGTAATTGATTGATCAGAGCAGAAGATTAAAGGCATCCTGTTTCAAATTACCCCAGTAATTGTGTTCATGCATTATACATTGGTACAGTGGAGACAAGTACATCAATCTATATTCAGCCAATAATAGAATCAAATAGAAGATGGCAATCATGGCCGCTCACTGGCTGGAAAATCATCCCTCCCTTCATCCTCCCCCTCCACAAAAATGAACTTTAGATTCATTTTTGTGTTGAAGCCAGGTTTCATAGCATTTTAGCAATTTGGGATCATTTTTGGAAGTCTGTGTATTGAACAAAGCACATATGTTCTACCATTGAAATGCTATCAAGTGTACAGCTTAACACTGAATGCAGTATACTTATGGGCAAGGATATAGAACAGATTCTGATGTATTCTTAAAATTACTTGTCTCTGTTACTTTAAATAATTTAGGATTTACAGTATTTTAAAACTTTAACAATGCCTACCACATAGTAAGTACTCCATATATTTCATACATACAAAATTATGCAAGCCCACAGAATTAATGCAGCCCTGCCTAAGAATCCTACTTTAGAAATTATTTAAGTATCATACATTAATGCTTGAATCTTTAAACTAATAAGCCAGTAAAGATTATGGGCTGCTGCTGCTGCTGCTAAGTCACTTCAGTCGTGCCCGACTCTGTGCGACCCCATAGATGGCAGCCCACCAGGCTCCCCCGTCCTGGGATTCTCCAGGCAAGAACACTGGAGTGGGTTGCCATTTCCTTCTCCAATGCATGAAAGTGAAAAGTGAAAGTGAAGTTGCTCAGTCGTGTCCGACTCTTCCTGACCCCATGGACTGCAACCTACTAGGCTCCTCCATCCATGGGATTTTCCAGGCAAGAGTACTGGAGTGGGTTGCCATTGCCTTCTCCAAATTATGGGCTATTTAAGTGGTATCCTTAAACTGACAGAGAATGAAATCATTTTGAGATCAAATAAACAGTATAATTTGCTTCATATTTTTCAATAATGTAGAATATAAATCAATGAAAGTAATGTGAAGTTTTCTCAATTTAGCAAAAATAATTTAATGATCTGATGACCACAATGCAACATTATAAATGCTATTTTAATGTGGACTTCTATGGGAATCCTGGGTATTATCTTAGTAACTGGGTCACCTTAAACCTAAGAAACATCTGACTTTATAGTTACAAGTTGGGCAAATTTTAGCTTGTATTATTATGTGTAGCTCTACAATGTCTTAATAGGCAGAAATTTTGAGGTCATTAATTAAAACAGCAATATTTCTCTGCAGCATGAATTAGTAAAGAAGGCAGGAAAAAAAACTGCGCTCTAACTTGAAACTGTCATTTACAGCAGAAAACAATGAAAATAATGACACTCATAGCTTCATTTCTATAATCAGTATAATCCCAACTTTCTGTTTTGTGTAAGGAATAACTAGAAAAATAGATATAAAATGCTTAGTATAAACTCTCACAGGTGATGAACATTTAAATAACAGCTGTTTGACAATCTAAAATTAGTGAATTAACAATATTTACATTAACATATGGGATTCAACTAATTTATACTAAGGCTGTGCTTGGGGGTGTGTGTGTGTGTGTGTTTGGGGCATGAAAAGAATGGAGTAGGTGAATCATACTCATACTTGTTCACCTAAGTGATTTGGATTGATACCAGTGACTCTTCCTAATATACTAACATAAGCATATTTAGTTAGAAAATTGGATATTGTTCAGAAAATTTCTGATAATGTTTTATATATTAGTTTTAATTCAAATGTCTATTATTAATTTCACCTGAGATAATTTTGTGATACATACTCCATTTTATAGGTTTTATCCACATGGCTAATATTTTGGCTCATCTTATTGATTACTTGTAAGCCTTACTATAAGTTTAGGTCTTCTCTGTGAGGAATAAGGTGTTGATAAATAGTTCCCTAAAACAGGCCATCTATTTCTGCAAAAAGAATTTTTTCCTATGTGCAATATTAAGGCATTCATCAATAACTGCTGTAGAAAATAGCTAGTGGCTCAACTGAGCTCTTTTAATTTATGAAAAAATAAAATATACCTAGAAATTTGTTGAAAATATATGTATATATATTTGGAGATTTGATGGGGGTATTTGGTAAGGTTGTTTCAAAGAATAATTTCTTTACTCATATTAATAAATAATTTAACACATTGGTTTAAAAATGGGCCAGTGTTTATACATTACAGCTTTTTAAAAACTAAGATAGTATATGAAATTTCATTTATATCAATAGACCTTTAAATCATTTCTTAGTTGACAAATGCACTATTATCATTATCCAGATTATTTATTGTATTCATTAAACCTAATTTTAATTTATCCTTGATCTTGGGGAAATATTTTTCCCTAGAGTTACAATAAGTTAGATTGCTTTTTTTTCTGGAAGAAGTTTGCTTTAGTTACTTTAAAAAATTGTCTCTATATCTGTGGACATGTTTATTCTACCATGCAAATTCTATAATGTTACAGCAAACTTTGAGAGATGGTGAGGAACAGGGAAGCCTGGAGTGCTGTAGTCCATGGGGTCACAAAGAGTCAAACATGACTGGCCAAATGAACACAAAATAGCAAATCTATTCACTAGGAATTAACCTTTTCCTAAACTTAAATAATGTGAAAGCTATCATTTGGGCTTTCCCATCTATTCATGACAAGAGTACTGGAATCAGGTGTAACTTCTCACTTGTAACAGCTATATAATTGGACAAAATGTAGAAACAGCACTGTTCATACATTGGACAAGAAGAAGTGCAGGAGACTGCTCCTTGAAGGAAGAGCCAAAACAAGGCAAGCTCTATTGCCCTGGCTTACCATCTAAGAATTTCCAGATCACAGCAGGTGAAGGAGGAACCCTATCAGAGCTCAGCGAACTAAACTTAGGAAGCAACGTTTGGAGTTCAGGGAAATCAATGCAACTTGAATTTGCAGAACAGAATGTTGGAAGTTGCAAAGAAAGAGAAGTCCAGATATCTACATAGTGTGTGTAAGGAAACCATCCAAAAGGAAAAACTAAGACAAGTATTGTATAGAACAACTTCCAAAGCTTATATGGTGTTGGGAATAGTTGCTATGCTTCCATTTAAAGTGAAAATCCTACCATTGCATGGAACACTTGTTAGAGTCTTCATAAATTTGTTGCAATTATATAAAGGGGTGAAATTAGACCTTAAAGAGAGACTGATCTACTAAGCTGAGAAGCAAGTCTCAAAGGGATTATATTAGTATACTTGTAGGTAAGGAAGCAACAGTCAGAACTGGACATGGAACAACAGACTGGTTCCAAATAGGAAAAGGAGTATGTCAAGGCTGTATATGGTCACCCTGCTTATTTAACTTATATGCAGAGTACATCATGAGAAACACTGGGCTGGAAGAAGCACAAGCTGGAGTCAAGATTGCAGGGAGAAATATCAATCACCTCAGATATGCAGATGACACCACCCTTATGGCAGAAAGTGAAGAGGAACTAAAAAGCCTCTTGATGAAAGTGAAAGAGGAGAGTGAAAAAGTTGGCTTAAAGCTAAACATTCAAAAAAATAAGATCATGGCATCTGGTCCCATCACTTCATGGCATATAGATGGGGAAACAGTGAAAATAGTGGCTGACTTTATTTTGGGGGGCTCCAAAATCACTGCAGATGGTGATTGCAGCCATGAAATTAAAAGATGCTTACTCCTTGGAAGGAAAGTTATGACCAACCTAGATAGCATATTCAAAAGTGGAGAAATTACTTTGCCACAAAGGTCCGTCTAGTCAAGGCTATGGTTTTTCCAGTGGTCATGTATAGATGTGAGAGTTGGACTGTGAAGAAGGCTGAGCGCCGAAGAATTGATGCTTTTGAACTATGGTGTTGGAGAAGACTCTTGAGAGTCCCTTGGACTGCAAGGAGATCCAACCAGTCCATTCTAAAGGAGATCAGTCCTGGGTGTTCTTTGGAAGGAATGATGCTGAAGCTGAAACTCCAGTACTTTGGCCACCTCATGCGAAGAGTTGACTCATTGGAAAAGACTCTGATGTTGGGAGGGATTAGCGGCAGGAGGAGAAGAGGATGACAGAGGATGAGATGGCTGGATGGCATCACTGATTCAATGGACGTGAGCTTGAGTGAACTCCGGGAGGTGGTGATGGACAGGGAAGCCTGGCGTGCTGCAATTCATGGGGTTGCAAAGAGTTGGACACAACTGAGTGACTAAACTGAACTGAGTTATTTTCTAGACCAAAACCCAGCTATCTTTAAGGACTACAATAAAATCTAGTACCATAAGACACAAAACTAACAATATCCGGCATTCAACCAAATATTATTAGGTATTTAAAAAAGCAAGAGAAAAATAAATCAATAGAAACAGCTAAGAAAGCATAAAAGGTCATCACACAATTATTGTAATTATACCACCCACATCCAAAAATGTAGAGGAAAACATGAAGGGATGAATAACATGAAGAAGTGGATATAAAAAGATTCAAATGAAACTGTAGGTATGTAAACATAGTATCTCAACTGAAATATATATCTCTCTTTCTATACTAGATGAGACTAAGGGTAATTCAAGAGAACAGTCAGAGGACGAGATGAACACCACCAAAAGAAACAAGAAAAACATCAGTGAAATTGAGGACATAGCAATGGAAACTCTCCAACAATCAAGTGATTAAATATACATATAATTTCATATAACTAGAGTCAACAGGGGAGAGGAGTCAGGATAAGCAAATTATTTCAAAAATAACATCTAAATATTTTCTAAATATTACTTAAATTTTTTGAATCCAGAGATATGCAAACTTCAGTTAAGTTCAAACTGAAAAAAAAAAAAAACATACCAAGATAACAATTATAATCAAATTAATGAGACTGTTTGATAGAGACATTTTAGATCTTAGAAACAGTGATAAGAAAAAGACATAGTCCATACAAAGGAGAATTTTCATCAGAATCTATGCCAGTATATATATAATCTGCCATATTCATCAAATACTTAAAAAACAGTAACAACAACAACAAAATAAAATCTAAGAAAAAAGCTGTCAAAGATTCACTATACAGTAAAAGTTTAAAGTGTTCAGGCAAATTAGAGACTTTTTCAGACAAACAGAGCCAAGAGAATTAATTACTAGCAGACTTGTAGTAAGATTAGTGGTAAAAGAATACCTTTAGAAGGAAAAATTGTATCAGAAGAAAAACTGCATTGGTACAAAGCAATAAACATCACAGAAATGGTAAAAGTATCAGTTCAGTTCAGTCAGTCAGTTGTGTCCCAAGCTTTGCAACCCCATGGACTACAGCACACCAGCCCTCACTGTCCATCACTAACTCCTGCAGTTTACTCAAACTCATGTCCGTTGAGTCGGTGATGCCATCCAACCATCTCATCCTCTCTCATCCCCTTCTCCTCTCACCTTCAATCTTTCCCAGCATCAGGGTCTTTTCCAATGAGTCAGCTCTTCGCATCAGGTGGCTGTGGTATTGGAGTTTTAGCTTCAACATCAGTCCTTCCAATGAATATTCAGGACTGATTTCTTTAGGATGGAATGGGATCTTGCAGTCCAAGGAACTCACAAAAGTCTTCTCCAACACTACAGTTCAAAAGAATCAGTTCTTCGGTGCTCAGCTTTCTTCATAGACCACTCTCACATCCATACATGACAACTGGAAAAACCATAGCATTGACTACATGGAACTTCGGTGGCAAAGTAATGTCTCCACTTTTTAATATGATGTCTAGGTTGGTCATAATTTCCTTTCAAGGAGTAAGCATCAATTTCTAGGCTGCAGTCACCACTGCAGTGATTTTGGAGCCCCCCACCCACCCCGCAAAAGTCTGCCACTGTTTCCCCATCTATTTGAAGTGATGGGACCAGATGCCATGATTTTAGTTTTCTGAATGTTGAGCTTTAAGCCAACTTTTTCACTCTCCTCTTTCACTTTCAGCAAGAGTCTCTTTAGTTCTTCACTTTCTGCCATAAGGGTGGTGTCATCCGCATATCTGAGGTTATTGATATTTCTTCCAGCAATCTGGATTCCAGCTTGTGCTTCATCCAGTCCAGCATTTCTCATGACGTACTCTGCATATAAGTTAAATAAGCAGGGTGACAATATACAGCCTTGACGTACTCCTTTTCCTATTTGGAACCAGTCTGTTGTTCCATGTCCAGTTCTAACTGTTGCTTCCTGACCTGCATACAGATGTTTCAAGAGGCAGGTCAGGTGGTCTGGTATTCTTATCTCTTAAAGAATTTTCCACAGTTTGTTATGATCCACACAGTCAAAGGCTTTGGCATAGTCAATAAAGCAGAAATAGATGTTTTTCTGGAACTCTCACACTTTTTCGATGATCCAGTGGATGTTGGCAATTTGATCTCTGGTTCCTCTGCCTTCTCTAAATCCAGCTTGAACATCTGAAAGTTCACCGTTCATGAATTGTTGAAGCCTGGCTTGGAGAATTTTGAGCATTACTTTACTGGCATGTGAGATAAGTGCAATTTGTGGTAGTTTGAGCATTCTTTGGCATTGTCTTTCTTTGGAACTGGAATCAAAAGTGACGTTTTTCAGTCTTGCTGAGTTTTCCAAATTTGCTGGCATATTGAATGCAGCTCTTTCACAGCATCATCTTTTAAGATTTGAAATAGCTCAACTGGAATTCTATCACCTCCACTAGCTTTGCTTGTAGTGATGCTTCCTGAGGCCCACTTGACTTCACAGTTCCAGGATGTCTGGCTCTACCTGAGTGAGCAAATGATCATGATTATCTGGGTCATGAAGATCTTTTTTGTACAGTTCTTCTGTGTATTCCTGACATCTCTCTTATAATATCTTCTGCTTCTGTTAGGTCCATACTATTTCTGTTCTTTATTCAGCCCATCTTTGCATGAATTGTTACCTTGGTATCTCTAATTTTCTTGAAGAAATCTCTAGTCTTTCCCATTCCATTGTTTTCCTCTATTTCTTTGCACTGATCACTGAGGAAGGCTTTCTTTTCTCTCTTTGCTATTCTTTGGAACTCTATGTTCAAATGGGTATATCTTTCCTTTTCTCCTTTGCTTTTCATTTCTCTTCTTTTCTCAGCTATTTGTAAGGCCTCCCCAAACAGCCATTTTGCTTTTTTGCATTTCTTTTTCTTGGGGATGGTCTTGATCCTTGTCTCTTGGACAGTGTCACCAACCTCCATCCATAATTCATCAGGCACTCTGTCTATTAGATCTAGTCCCTGAAATCTATTTTCACTTCCACTGTAAAATCATAAGGGATTTGATTTAGGCCATACATGAATGGTCTAGTGGTTTTCCCTACTTTCTTCAATTTAAGTCTGAATTTGGCAATAAGGAGTTCATGATCTGAACCACAGTCATCCCCTGGTCTTGTTTTTGCTGACTCTGTAGAGTTTCTCCATCTTTGGCTGCAAAGAATATGATTAATCTGATTTCGGTATTGACAATCTGGTGATGTCCATGTGTAGAGTCCTCCTGTGTTGTTGGAAGAGAGTGTTTGCTATGACCAGTGTGTTCTCTTGTCAAAACTAGATCAGCCTTTGTCCTGCTTCATTCTGTACTCTAAGGCCAAATTTCCCTGTTATTCCCGGTGATTCTTGACATCCTACTTTTGCATTCCAGTCCCCTATAATGAAAAGGACATCTTTTTTTTTTTTTTTTTGGTGTTAGTTCTAAAAAGTCTCGTAGGCCTTCATAGAACTTTTCAATTTCAGCTTCTTCGGCATTACTGGTCAGGGCATAGACTTGGATTGCTGTGATATTGAATGATTATCCTTGGAAACAAACAGAGATCATTCTGTCATTTTTGAGACTGCAGCTAAGTACTGCATTTCAGGTTTTTTGTTGACTACGATGGCTACTCCATTTCCTCTAAGGGATTCTTGCCCACAGTAGTAGATATAATGGTCATCTGAGTTAAATTCACCCATCCATTTTAGTTCACTGATCAAAATGTCAACGTTCACTCTTGCCATCTCCTGCTTGACTACTTCCAATTTGCCTTGATTCATGGACCTGACATTCCAGGTTCCTATGCATTATTGCTTTTTACAGCATCAGTCATATCCACAACTGGGTTTGTTTTTGTTTTGGCAAAGTAAAGATTAAAAAAAATTTTACCTACAAGTTTTAAAAACTTTCTTAAAAATATAACTGTTTGAGGTCTTTTGTGTTCTTCACGACCCAGATAATCATGATGATGTGATGACTAATCTAGAGCCAGACATCTTGGAATGTGAAGTCAAGTGGGCTTTAGAAAGCATCACTACGAACAAAGCTAGTGGAGGTGATGGAATTCCAGTTGAGCTGTTTCAAATCCTGAAAGATGATGCTGTGAAAGTGCTGCACACCATATGTCAGCAAATCTGGAAAACTCCGCAGTGGCCACAGGACTGGAAAAGGTCAGTTTTCATTCCAATCCCAAAGAAAAGCAATGACAAAGAATGCTCAAACTACCGCACAATTGCACTCACCTCACATGCTAGGAAAGTAACGCTCAAAGTTCTCCAAGCCAGACTTCAGCAATACGTGAACCGTGAACTCCCTGATGTTCAAGCTGGTTTTAGAAAAGACAGAGGAACCAGAGATCAAATTGCCAACATCTGCTGGATCATGGAAAAAGCAAGAGAGTTCCAGAAAAACATCTATTTCTGCTTTATTGACTATGCCAAAGCCTTTGACTCTGTGGATCACAGTAAACTGTGGAAAATTCTGAAAGAGATGAGAATACCAGACCACCTGACTTGCCTCTTGAGAAATCTGTATGCAGGTCAGGAAGCAACAGTTAGAACTGGACATGGAACAACAGACTGGTTCCAAATAGGAAAAGGAGTACGTCAAGGCTGTATATTGTCACCCTGCTTATTTAACTTCTATGCAGAGTACATCATAAGAAACGCTGGACTGGAAGAAACACAAGCTGGAATCAGGATTGCCAGGAGAAATATCAATAACCTCAGATATGCAGATGACACCACCCTTATGGCAGAAAGTGAAGAGGAGCTAAAAAGCCTCTTGTTGAAAGTGAAAGAGGAGAGTGGAAAAGTTGGCTTGAAGCTCAACATTCAGAAAACGAAGATCATGGCATCTGGCCCCATCACTTCATGGGAAATAGATGGGGAAACAGTAGAAACAGTGTCAGACTTTGTTTTTTTGGGCTCCAAAATCACTGCAGATGGTGACTTATCGTTTGCAATCCAGATTAAATTGGGGAAATGACACTGCAGTAGAGGAAGGATTTTATCTAAAAGAGAAGTACAGTCATCCCTCAGTATCCTTGAGGGAGTAGTATACTCCCACCATAGATACTCAAATTCTGAGGTTGTTCAAGTCTAACCTACATACATCCTCACATACTTTAATTAATCTCTAGATTACTTGTAATACTTGATACAATATGAATTCTATGTAAATAGTTGTAAATACAGTGTAAATGTCATGTGGATAGTTATCAGAGTGTGGCAAATTCAAGTTTTGCTTTTGGAATCTTCTGGAATTTTTTTTTCAATTATTTTTCATTCTCGGTTAGTTGAATCTGTGGATGTAAACCTGGAGATAGGTAGGGCTGACTATACTTGAAAGGAAGTCCTATGTACCTCACCTTGATAAAAAACAAGGCTATTGTGTAGGTATACATGACATGTATTATAACATAATTTTTATTTAACTCCTTGTTAATAAAGAAGGCAGTCCATATATGATTTATGCTTTTACTTATGAAAACAGAACTGTATATTCTAGCCCTTGAATACTTAAAAATAATTTAAAATGCTTTAAAAGGTACTAGAATGATACCTCTGAGGAATAAATATATTTTCATTTTTTAGAGTATTTTATTCAGTTAACAACTTAATTCAATAAATAGGTTTTTTGAGTAAAGTAAACAAATATAAGAAAGAATAAATTCCAGTTTGCATATATAATGTTCCATATGAATAAGGCATTGTGGAAATTTCAAGATAGCTAGTATCTGCTTCTTTATTTTCAAAAGTCTGTAGTGGAGTTGTAAGCTCTTAACCTGATGCCTACTCCAAATCAGTAGCTGTTATGCTTTACAAAGTGCTTTTGCATTTATTCTTTTGCTGAATCTTCATAATACCCTATGAAGAATAGAGTTTTCCCTCATAGGGAGGGAAAAGAAAACTAGCCTGGATTCTACTGCTAATAAATGATCAAAGGACTAGTGTAATCCATCCTATGTGTGTTGAAAGCCAAACTGACCAATCCCTTGCTAGGAATCTGTCCCTGGTAAAACCATACCCACTTTATCATTTTGTTTAGTCAGCATAACATTAATTTGCATTCCTTGGTATATACATGCAACTTTTTCTTAAGTTATTTTCACTAGGATATGTTCCAAAAGGAAGAAACTAGGTTTACTTGTTTTTCAAATTCTCTCCTAGTTAGTATTCTCTTGGCACATGCTAAAGAAAACTTCACTGGGAATCCTTGGGACCAAGTGATGGTTTGTTTGAATCAGTTTAGTGCTTTCCCTCTTGCATTGCTTTTCTCAATGAATACTGTTGGTAAGATACATAATGCATTTGTAAAATGTAGACTGATTTGTACATGTCTTCTGAAAATGAAAATACAAAAAAATGCCTTCAACTTACCAGGAGGGCATCATGATATAATAGAACAATACAAGAAGCTACACAAGAGTCAGGAGGCCTGAGTTCAAGTCATGGCTCCAGAACTTATAAACATGTAGCCATGGCAGAGTTATTTAGCAAGGGTAAATACTCATTTATAAAATGGAAATAATTATAACCGTCCATTATGCCTCACTGAATAAAAAGTGTCTTGTTTTCCTCACAGTTTACTGTTAGAGAGTCTGTCCTTGGACCTACCCCTACAGCAGTTTTTTAACCTAGAGCACTGCCTATACACTAAATGGATTAGAACAATACAAGAAGCTACACAAGAGTCAGGAGGCCTGAGTTCAAGTCATGGCTCCAGAACTTATAAACATGTAGCCATGGCAGAGTTATTTAGCAAGGGTAAATACTCATTTATAAAATGGAAATAATTATAACCGTCCATTATGCCTCACTGAATAAAAAGTGTCTTGTTTTCCTCACAGTTTACTGTTAGAGAGTCTGTCCTTGGACCTACCCCTACAGCAGTTTTTTAACCTAGAGCACTGCCTATACACTAAATGGACCAGTGGCCTGAAAGGTTAATGCTCTTTTATAACTTGGGATATTTGTTTTCATATTTTACAAGGGAAACTTAGGTGTAATATTGGGTAATCCCCTTATAATCTTTATTGTAATTCATTTGAAAACTGGTACTGTCATTCACCTCACCACGGAGCTTCCAGAACTTACACAGGACTGGGGAAACAGATTCTCAGAGAGCACAAACAGAACCTTGTTCCCACCAGGACCCAGGAGGAAGGAGAAGTGACCCCACAAGAAACTGACCTAGACTTGCCTGTGAGTGTCCAGGAGTCTCTGGTGGAGGTGTAGGTTGACAGTGGACTGATGCAGGGTTGGGGGCAGTGTGTGCATGGGACCTTCTGAAGGAGGTCCCCATTATTTTCATTACCTCCACCATAGTTTGGCCTCAGGTCAAAGAAAGGAGAGGGAACACAGCCCCACCCATCAAGAGAAAATTGGATTAAAGATTTATTGAATATGGGCCTGCCCATCAGACCTAGCTTCCCAAACAGTCAGTCTCTCCCATCATGAAGCTTCTATAAGCCTCTTATCCTTATCCATCAGAGGGCGGACAGAATGAAAACCACAATCACGGAAAACTAACCAGATTGATCAAATGGACCACAGCCTTGTCTAACTCAATGAAACTATGAGCCATGCCATGTAGGAACACCCAAGCAGACGTGTCATGGTGGAGAGATCTGACAAAATGTGGTCCACTAGGGGAGGGAATGGAAAGTTCAGTTCAGTTCAGTCGCTCAGTTGTGTCCGACTCTTTGCGACCCCATGAATCGCAGCACGCCAGGCCTCCCTATCCATCACCAACTCCCGGAGTTCACTGAGACTCGCATCCATTGAGTCAGTGATGCCATCCAGCCATCTCATCCCCTGTCGTCCCCTTCTCCTCCTGCCCCCAGTCCCTCCCAGCATCAAAGTCTTTTCCAATGAGTCAACTCTTCGTGTGAGGTGGCCAAAGTACTGGAGTTTCAGCTTCAGCATCATTCCTTCCAAAGAAATCCCAGGGTTGATCTCCTTCAGAATGGACTGGTTGGATCTCCTTGCAGTCCAAGGGACTCTCAAGTCTTCTCCAACACCACAGTTCAAAAGCATCAATTCTTCGGTGCTCAGCCTTCTTCACAGTCCAACTCTCACATCCATACATGACCACAGGAAAAACCATAGCCTTGACTAGATGGACCTTAGTCGGCAAAGTAATGTCTCTGCTTTTGAATATACTATCTAGGTTGGTCGTAACTTTTCTTCCAAGGAGTAAGCGCCTTTTAATTTCATGGCTGCAGTCACCATCTGCAGTGATTTTGGAGCCC
>SJXQ01010499.1:0-24926 GCA_006408695.1 Aepyceros melampus
CAGACAGTATATTCAAAACCAGAGACATTACTTTGCTGACAAAGGTCTGTATAGTCAAAGCTATGGTTCTTCCAGCAGTCATGTATGGATGTTAGACTTGGACCATAAACAAGGCTGAATGCTGAAGAATTGATGCTTTTGAACTGTGGTGCTGGAGAAGACTCTTGAGAATCCCTTGGACTGTAAGCAGATCATACCAGTCAATCCTAAAGAAAATCAACTCTGAATATTCATTGGAAGGACTAATGCTGAAGCTGAAGCTCCAATACTTTGGCCACCTGATGTAAAGAGCCAGGTCATTGGAAAAGACCTTGATTCTGGGAAAGATTCAAGGCAGGAGGAGAAGGGGGCAGTAGAGGATGAGATGGTTAGATAGCATCATTGATTCAATGGACATGAATCTGAGCAAACTCCAGGAGACAGTGAAGAACAGGGAAGTCTGGCAAGCTGTAGTCCATGGGGTTGTAAAGAGTCAGAAATGACTTAGCAATTGAACAGCAACAATAAATTTGCATATACAAGAATGTTCATGTAGACTTCATGTTCACTTCATGGGAAATAGATGGGGAAATAGTAGAAAAAGTGTCAGACTTTATTTTCTTGGGCTCCAAAATCACTGCAGATGGTGACTGCAGCCATGAAATTAAAAGACACTTACTCCTTGGAAGAAAAGTTGTGATCAACCTAGACAGCATATTCAAGAACAGAGACATTACTTTGCCAGCTAAGGTCTGTCTAGTCAAGGCTATGGTTTTTCCTGTGGTCATGTATGGATGTGAGAGTTGGACTGTGAAGAAGGCTGAGCACCGAAGAATTGATGCTTTTGAATTGTGGTGTTGGACAAGACTCTTGAGAGTCGCTTGGAGTGCAAGGAGATCCAACCAGTCCATTCTGAAGGAGATCAGCCCTGGGATTTCTTTGGAAGGAATGATGCTAAAGCTGAAACTTCAGTACTTTGGTCACCTCATGCAGAGAGTTGACTCATTGGAAAAGACTCTGGTGCTGGGAGGGATTGGGGGCAGGAGGAGAAGGGGACGACTGAGGATGAGATGGCTGGATGGCATCACTGACTCAATGGAGGTGAGTCTGAGTGAACTCCGGGAGTTGGTGATGGACAGGGAGGCCTGGCATGCTGCGATTCATGGGGTCGCAAAGAGTTGGACACGACTGAGTGACTGAACTGAACTGATATACTACAGTAAACAATTCATATTGCAAAATTATTATGCAGATTATATATATTAACATGGGAAATATTTATGTGTTAAATGAAGAAAGTCAGATTGTAAACATTATATGTAGTATGATCCATTTGCATTTTAAAATAGTTTACATGTGAACATATACCTCTGTGTACATGTGTGTACACATACTTTCTCAAGCATGAGAAAAGTCTACAGCACTGTGTATGAATGGTCCATGGTGAAGAAAATGTTTTGAATTTCTGCTGACCAATACAACAGTCTCTGGCTGCTTGTAACTGATGAGAACTTGAAGTATAACTAGTCCAACTGAGGAACTGAATTTTTAACTTTATTTAATTTTAAATACCAGAAATGGATAGTTGGTTCCATTCTGGGCAACTCAGATCAGGAAGAGTATATACCATGATATATACTTCCAGATGGTAAAGAATCTGCTTAACCTGGGTTCAGTCCTTGGAATGGGAACATCCTCTGGAGAAAGGAATGGCTACCCATGCCAGTATTCTTGCCTGGGAAATCTCATGGACAAAGGAGTCTGGTAGTCTATAGTCCATGGAGTTGTTAAGAGTTGGACATGACTAACACTTTCACACCTTTTTATACCATGATATTAACAATCCTTATGATTTACTGTTATTTATTTTCTTTTTCTTGCCTTTTATTTTCTGAGATTTACAAATAAACATTTATTACATCATAAGTGATGAAAAAAGAATAAAAGTTCCTTTTTGAGAGGTCAAGGGGACACTTCAAGCTTAGGTCTAGGAGTCTAATGACCTGGATTTAGGTACCAATTCTCTATTTATTAGCTATATTAGTTATTACTTAAAATTTCTAAGCCTGTATAATACCTATAACACCTCTTATATTGGCGATGTATGGTGATTTTGATTAAGTGAAGCTGCGCGGTCATGTCCAACTCTTGTGACCCCATAGACTGTAGCCTACCAGGCTCCTCTATCCATGGAATTTTCCAGGCAAGAGTACTGGAGTTGGTTGCCATTTCCTTCCCAGGGGATCTTCCTGACCCAGGCATCGAACCCAGGTCTCCAGCATTGCAGGCAGATGCTTTCAACTGTCTGACCCACCAAGGAAGTGATTCTGATTAAATTGCTTAATATTTGTGACCAGTGTCTTTTTCTGAGTGGACAAAGTTAAGAGTAAACCTATTTTCTTTATCTTGGAATTTCTATTTGGAGAATGAAAGAATGGAAGAAAAAATGTAAGAATCCTGAAACTGACTATGATCATAATGTTGATGAAATAGGAAAAAGAACTAAAAGCTTATATAGAGTGAAAGAAGAGTGGCCACATTTTACCAAAAGGAAATGAAATTATGTGAGACATCTATTCATGTTGATGAAACCTTTGGCATATGTCTTATAGTAACCATTAACCATTTTAATAAGGCATAATAAAAACAAAAACATTTCTCTAAGAATATCTCAATGATTAGATGAATTATCTAAAACATTAATATACATCATGTACTCTCATTTAATTAAATTTCATTAATTAAAATTTAAAATCCACATGACTCTGCAATAAAAGTATGAAATTTTGTATGCCAGTATATAATGATATACTATATATAACTATATTCTATATATAGCTGTATAGTTATATATAACTATAACTTGATAGTGAAAAAGTAGCTCTCTATTTTAAGAGACTGGCAATGTATCTGCTTAAGATAATATTTACAAATACAGGAGAACCCTACTTAAAGAGTTCTTGATTCAGTAAAAAGGATCAGTGCTTCATGAAGTCAATGGAAATGTTCTGACAACCATACCTTTAAAAACATAGCAACACTATAAAAGAATTTACCTAGAAATGAGATGAATACAGAATTATGAATTTTATATTCATAAATGAAATCAGGCATTGAGTAGTATATTGGCACTTGGAAACTAACACTTAAAAGTAAGTCAGAAAGCTCTATCTCTAAGATGTCCATAGGGAATAATGTTTTGAAAGACTGCTGGATGTATATTAGGATATTCTTAGGATTCAAAGAAGATGCCAAAAGAATATAGTATAATTACACAGAAAAATAAAAGACTTAAAAAGATGTTTATTGAATATATTAAGTGTGAGAAATAAAAGAGTATCACAACTATAGCAGCAATTAGGTTGAAGTGTTAATAATTACTTTTAATATTTGTTTTAGAAAAACTCATTTGTGACCTGCATTTAGGTGGCTACAAATGAATGAAAGACCAACGATGACATTGAAATATATGAGAAAATAGATATTTTTCTAAACTAAGAGGTTTCTAATTTACCAATTCCAATTCTTTCTTCTTGTGTTTCTTAAAGAATTAACTGAAGTCATGATGACAAGCCACTAAATAAATATTTTCAAGAACTGGGGAGACTTACATATGAGCTAGGTTATGTGTTAATAACCGCAAGGATAAAAATAACAATATTAGAAGTTATAGATTCATAACATCAACTATGTAACTCAGAAAATATTGACACATATTTCAAAGAAATAGGGTTATAATCAGTTACAGACCATGGATTAAAAAAAAAAACTAAAAAAAAAAAACCCAAAAAACCAATTTGGCCCTTTTCCTTTCTTTGAATATTAAAAATGACCACAGCAATTATTTCAAAGTTCTCTCATTTGAGCAAGAGGTAGCAATATTATAGTGAGTTGTAGTTTATAAAATATTTTGTAGGTCACTGTTATTGTATTACCATAAAACTATGAGTTGAGCTTGACGAAGATGAGAATTTTACAAATGATAAAGCTCAGAGAAATCAGTAAATTTTCTAAAATAAGTGGCATTCAGTTCACTTGAGTTGCTCAATCGTGTCTGACTCCTTGTGACCCCATGAATCGCAGCACGCCAGGCCTTCATGTCCATCACCAACTCCCGGAGTTCACTCAGACTCACATCCATCGAGTCAGTAACAGCGATGCCATCCAGCCATCATCCTCTGTCGTCCCCTTCTCCTCCTGGCCCTAATCCCTCCCAGCATCAGAGTCTTTTCCAGTGAGTCAACTCTTCGCATGAGATGGCCAAAGTACTGGAGTTTCAGTTCAGCATCATTCCTTCCAAAGAAATCCCAGGGCTGATCTCCTTCAGAATGGACTGGTTGGATCTCCTTGAAGTCCAAGGGACTCTCAAGAGTCTTCTCCAACACCACAGTTCAAAGGCATCGATTCTTTGGCGTTCAGCCTTCTTCACAGTCCAACTCTCACATCCATGCATGACCACAGGAAAAACCATGGCCTTGACTAGATGAACCTTAGTCAGCAAAGTAATGTCTCTGCTTTTGAATATGCTATCTAGGTTGGTCATAACTTTTCTTCCAAGGAGTAAGTGTCTTTTAATTTCATCATTAGTAGGACTTAAACCTAGGTTTCATAATTTTAAGGCTGGTCTCCTGGCCTTTATGATCACTCCAAGGCAGAATTCTACCAACCACATGGCTGTTTATTGATCGAGATGAACTTTTCCTTATGCATTCCCAGACTAGGGGGTGAAGGCCTGATCAATCTTCCTCCTCAACACTACCCTCTCTCCCTTCCACATAGCAAAGGCCATATGACTTCTTCCAGGTACCCAATTATTCCTGCTCAGAGATAGAAACACATGCCCTTTTGTTTGGGATATACTACATCACTACCACTCACTTAAAAAATAAACTCCAGTCTAGACCTGCAGATTCTTTTAACAACACGTAATATCAAACTAACATATAAGCATCATTATAAACTGCTGTTCTGAAATGTGAGGAAACTATTGTCCCAGGGATAGCAAATCATCTAATATCTGTAATTACTTAAGTTATAAAGCAAAACTTGTAACAGGAAAGACAATTTGACAGTTGTGACTTGTGATTGTCTGGATCCTCATTCCTAAGAATTTTTATACTAAAAGGAACAGGCCCTATCACACTAGGCAAATTAAAACTCAGTCTGTGATTGATCAATAAATTACATAACCTTAGCACAAACAATTGGAGAAGGCAATGGCACCCTACTTCAGTACTCTTGCCTGGAAAATCCCATGGATGGAGGAGTCTGGTAGGCTGCAGTCCACGGGGTTGCAAAGAGTGGACACGACTGAGCGACTTCACTTTCACTTTTCACTTTCATGCATTGGAGAAGGAAATGGCAACCCACTCCAGTGTTCTTGCCTGGAGAGTCCCAGGGACGGGGGATCCTGGTGGGCTGCCATCTATGGGGTCACACAGTCGGACACAAATGAAGTGACTTAGCAGCAGCAGCAGCACAGACAATACGTTTGGGACTCTCCAAGTCAAAAATAAGATATATGCATTGACTTTTGTGTGTATATGTATTTTCAACTATTATAATCTGCTTTCCATGAGTCCACAGAAATGTTTGCATTCTATTTGGAACATGTCACCCTTAAAATCCATATTGTGCTCTGTGACTTCCCATACAGTTGAAGCCTTCTTAAGTGAATGATAGACACATGGGAGGAATTTCATAAAAGCTATTTTAAACCTGTGTTGGTGTTGAGGAATACCTTTAAATTCAGTCAGGCTTCTTTGCAGGGTAAGGTTAAAATCTGGTGAATCTAAGGTGTGAAAACAACTGTTCTTTATAATTTTGACAGAATATATACCATTTTCCTTATTGGGCAAGAGAAACTCAAAGTAACTCAGCCATGATTTAAATAAGTCATCCTAATTTTTATGTTAATATTTGTAATATCACTAACAGTGACTCTGAAAAAGTAAGCATATAATAAATGTAGAATTCATGTTCAATTTAATATTTGAATTGGTTTTTAATGTTTGAATATCTCTAGAGCACTTATATGCTCGGCATTAAGCTAAATGCATTCTCTGTATTATCTTGGTTACCTATTATTAATAATCCTGTGGGTCTATAAAGGATTATGGTCAATCTATACATACATATATGAGCATTTCCCAGTATGTTCTATAGATCATTAGTTCTTAAAAGTATTTAATGAAAACGAAGGCTCTGCGGTCAAAATCTGTATTGTTGTTCCTCTTATAGATTTAACATACCTTATATCCTTATAAGGATATTCTCATATCCTTATAAAGGATATGAGAATTAACAACATTAATGGGCTGAAAAGAAACCAATAGGATCTTTTCAATAGCTATGGAAAAATAATTTGGCAAAATTCAACATCTAGTCATGATAAGATCTCTCAGCAAACTAAGAACAGAAGGAGACTGCTTCAAACTGATAAGGGGAATTTACAAAAAAACCTAGAGTTATCTACTACATTTAATGGTGAAAGACTAAATGTTCTCTAAGATTATGATCCATCAAGGTAATGATGTTCCCTTCACTATTTCTTTTCAACACTGTCCTCGAGATTCCAGCCAATGAAACAAAACAAAAAAAAATAAATATAATTAATACAGATCAGAAAGAAGTAAAACACTTTATTCACAGATGACATGATTGCCAACTTAGAAAAATCCTACAAAGTCTAAAAACATCACTAGAATTAATAAGTAAGCACAGTAGACCTGCAGATACCACACTAGATTTCTAAATACCAGTCACAAGCAATTGCAACTTTAAATTCAAAGAAACAATTTACAATAGCAGAAAAACATAAAACACTTTGGGATATATCTTTTAAAAATGTAAACCACAAGACATTAAAAAGCTAGAGGTAGTCGCTCAGTCGTGTCCGACTCTTGGTGACCGCGTGGACTGTAGCCCACTAGGCTCCTCCGTCCATGGGATTCTCCAGGCAAGAATACTGGAGTGGGTTGCCATTTCCTTCTCCAGGGGATCTTCCCAACCCAGAGATCGAACCCGGGTCTCATGCATTGCAGGCAGATGCTTTAACCTCTGAGCTACCAAGGAACACCCAAATAATACCGAATTCATGGATCGGAAGCTCAATATTGTTAAGATGTCAGTTCTCCCAAAATTTATTTCTAGATGAAACAAAATTCCAACCAAATCTCAACAGACTTTTCTTTAGAATTAACAGGCTGATGTAAAAATTGTTATGAAAAATGCAAAGGATCCAGAATATCCAAAATCATTCTGGAAAAGAATAAAACTTGGGGACTCAAATGAGTTGATTTCAAGATTATAGAGCTATAAAACAATAGTAATCAGTGTGGCACTGGCTAAGATAAACATATAAACAAATTCCAGAATAGTCGAATTTTGACAAATGTACCAAGGAAATCCAGTGGGGAAATTGAATTTTCAATTATTTTCAATTGCTTGAAAGGCTATATCGTCTTTTCAAACAGTTACCATATGACAGAGCAATGTCTCTCAAAGACTATTCACAAATATTAAGAGCAGTGTTGTTCCTAATGATATAAAAACTGTAAACAAGCCACCACTCACTGAAAGGATAAATAAGTTGTGGTACATTAACGCAATTTAAAATCACTCAACAGTAAAAAAGAATTAAATACACAAATGATACATGCAACATCAAGATGAATCTCCAAAAGTCAAGTTAGGTAAAACAAATCAGATACAAAATGTTATAAACTCTCTGGTTATAAGAAGTTCTTTTCTGAAAAGGGCAAAATTATAGACAGAAATCAGAGCAGTGTTTGCCATGGGCTGGGGCTGGGGGGAAAGGCAATGACTGCAAAACGGATGAAAGAACTTTTTGGAGTTACAAAAATGTCCTAAATATTTACAAAAGTTTAAATTGAACTATAGTTAATTTACAATCCTAAATTAGCTTCAGGTATACAACATAGCAATACAAAATTTTTATAGGTTATACTCCATTTAAAACTGTTATAAAATATCAGCTATATTCCTTGTGTTACACAATGTATCCTTTTAGCTTATTTAGTTTATACATGGTAGTTTGTGCCTCTTAATCCCCATTCCATCTTTCCACTGGTAGCTACTAGTTTGTTCTCTGTATGTGTAAGCTCATTTGTTTTGTTACATCTATTTGTTTATATTTTATATTCCACATTTAAGCAATATCATACAGCATTTGTCTTTCCCTGACATTTCACTAAGCATAATACTCCCTAAGTCCGTCAAAGCTGCGAATGGTAAACTTCATTCTTTATTATGGCTGAGGAATATTCCCATGTGTGTATATGTATGTGTGTATACGTATCACGTATCTTATCCATTCATCTGTTAATGGACATTTAGGTTCTTCTATTCTTGGGTATTATAAATAATGCTGCTATGAATATTGGGGTGCATGTATTGGGTTGGCCAAAAAGCTTGTTTGGGTTTTTCCAACATGAAAAAAACTTTCTGGCCAATCTGAACAAACTTTTTGGCGAACCCCAATTTTTTGGCCAACCTACTTTTTAGGTTACTGTTCCCATTTTCTTTGACTATATACATAATGGCTGAGTCACATGGTAGCTCTAGTCTTAGTTTTTGAGGAATCTCTATACTATTTTCCATAATGGCTATACCGATTTACATTCCCACAAACAGTGTACTAGGGTTCCCTTTTCTTAGCAACATTTGTTATTTGTGGTCTCTTTGATGATAGGTATCCTGGAAAATTTCCTATATCTTGCCATAGAATGGTTAGAAACTGCATTCGTTTGTCAAAACTTGTAGAATTATACATTAAAAAAGGATAAATTTTACTGCAAATATATTAAAACTTAATGAATTTAACTCAAGCAAAAACTCAGACATATTTTGGTAAGAAATTGGTTTACATAGTTTTTAACTTTAGGTTTTCTAAGATTATTTTTTCCTGAAAATATTTTGCAGCATTTGTTTTTTCATCCTATAGAAGTTGTTGTTATGCTCTACACTGTATATATGAGATATATATATTTATACCTTATAATATAGTTTAAATATATTTATGTTTTATAAATAGTTATATATTTTTATAGTTATAGAAATGAAGGAAACTTTCTTAAAAGAAATTTTGAGGACTATAGTCATAATAGAGACAAAACATCATAGCTTAGTAGGTAAAGAATCCTTCTGCAATGCAGGAGACCCTGGTTTGATTCCTAGGTTGGGAAGATCCCCTGGAGGAGATTCTTGGAGTGGCTTCCTTTGTGGCTTAGGTAAAATATCTGACTGCAATGTGGGAGACCTGGGTTCAATCCCTGGGTTGGGAAGATGCCCTGGAGAAGGCAAAGGTTACCCACTCCAGTATTCTGGGATGGAGAATTCCATGGACTATACAGTCCATCTATGGACTATTTATAGTCCATGAGGTTGCAAAGAGTCGGACATGACTGAGCGACTTGTACTTTCAGTTCAGTCGCTCAGTCGTGTCCAACTCTTTGTGACCCCATGAATTGCAGCATTCCAGGCCTCCCTGTCCATCACCAACTCCTAGAGTTCACTCAAACTCACGTCTTTCATTCTATTAGAGACTGCCACCGCCGCTGCTGCTAAGTCACTTCAGTCATGTCCAACTCTGTGTGACCCCATAGACAGCAACTCCCCAGGCTCCCCTGTCCCTGAGATTCTTCAGGCAATAACACTGGAGTGAGGTGCCATTGCCTTCTCTATTAAAGAGACTACTAGGATTCAAATCCTAGTAGAGACTCAAACCTTCCTGTGTTTGAGTACTACCCTCAGAGACATGATATAGAATAGTTCCCAGAAGAAAAGTGTTTTGGATTTAAATGATGTTTGCTATTAGATACTGCAAGAGCTGTTGAGAATACAGAATTCAAAGACATATTCTTGCCCATAGGTTGCTCAGAAATAAATGTGGGAGACAGGCAAGTCATCTGTGCAGGTGGTTGGAAAGTTAAGGCTAAAACAGAGAAACCAGTTAGGAGGCCCTTTTGGTGTTTGAGGTGGGAAATAGCTGGGATGTGAACTTGTTAATGGTAACGGACATGGAAAAAAGACAAGATAGACGTATCCAGAAGGTAGATTTGATATTATTTGAAGACAGTGGATGTTGAGAGTGAAGTTGAAGGAGTGATTCTTTCTGGGTTTTGTTAAGAAAACATTTTAGTCTCAAATAAAGATCCTTCTCAAATTACTAGCATGACCCACAAAACAATATTTACACATTATTACTTACTACAATTCCTTGCAGCATGCAAAAGACAAGAGAGTCTCAAGAACTGCTTGGAAAGTGAAATAATTAGAATACTAGAGAATTAAATGTTCATAATTTCAGATGTGGGGAATAGGCAGATGAGAGAATTCTTTTAATAGAATTTCAAGAAACTATAATCATTTCCAAAGACCAGAAAGTAAAAGCCTTCTAAAGTTGTAATGGTCAAAACATATGAAAGATTCTGTAAGATTAACATCTCAGTATTTGTATTTTTGGATACCTAACTATGTCAAAAATTTGAAGATATTTAATAATAAAAAAAATGAAACTCTTTAGTAATATCGAAGTTACTTAGATGTATAATTTCATTAAATCTTTAAAAATATTTTACTTGTATTTTTTCTTATAAAGAACTACTATAATTTTCTATTGCTATTTTAATAGATTTTCCCTTGAAAAGGATTTGTATACATTTAACAAAGTAACTCAGTAAATTATCCACCTTACTGTTTAACTCATTATTTTAAATATTTTCCATTGTTTCCAAATGCACATTCCTATTCTTGCCCTTCTTATTTTTAGTTGAAGACCTTACATCCTCTTTTACCAGCAAAATTAAGACATCCAGCCTGAACTACCTCAGTCTCCTTTGTCCCTTCCAAACTACTGACGGAATTTTTCTTTTGTGGAAAATGAGTCTAGTGAAAGTGACTGATTTTCAGGTATATTTGCACAAAAAACTAACCTTCCAAGTGCTATGATATACAAACTGAATACTGATTTTTTTAAAAAGCTGGATTTACAACCTGACTTTGACTTATTCAATTATAGATAAAGAAACTAAGGTCCAAAGAGTTTCAATAACCAGCCACAGTGACCAAATGATTTTCTTCTCCTTAAAAATCTACTAATATTAAAAAGGAAATCTATGACTAGATTATGGATAATGGAGAGAAAAATACAAATAAATAATTTTATAAAAATAAAAGTAGACTATGGTTATTTAAAATCTAGCCATGAACAGGAAAAAATAAAGAGTATATTGATTTATTTTAAAAACTTATTAAGGGTCTACCAGGAACTCTTCAAGACTGTGGGGATACAAGCATGAACAAAACAGACAATAATCCCTCCTTTCTGGGCTTATATTCTAGTGAAGGGTGTCAAAGAATACAGAACTTAATAAGAAAAACTATTAATCACAGCAGATGATTAGAAGTGCTAGTAATAACAGAGCAGAAGTATACTAATTATCTAGAGCCGGGTGGAGGGAGAGGTACAGTATTCTATATAACAGGGTCATGGGGAAGGTCTCACTAGGAAGGTGACATTGAAGCAAAGACATGAAACAGAAGGGACAAACCACACAGTGGTTGGGAAAGGCGGAGGTGAGGGGGATATAGACATGGTGGGAAGGTGGGGGGATGCAGGGAAAAGATCTTTTTAGGCACAATGAAAAGCAAGTACAAAATCTTGAGAGGGTATCATTTTCTAGCAGGTTTCATGAACAAGAGAGCAGACTAAGAAGGCCTTTGGGGCTAGAGCAGAGGGATGGAGGATTACTAGGCAATTAGAATAGAAAGGTATTAGAAGAACAGCTTGCTGTAAGGTCTTCTCTTTATAATCAGAAGCTGTTGGAGGATGCTTGAGCAAAGAAATGATGTGATCAATTTATCCTTTAAAAGGCCCATTTGAACTTTTATATTGACTACAGTAGAGCAAGGGGTTAAGCAGGAACCAGTGAGGAGGAAGTTGCAATAACCCAGGTAAGAGATAGATGTAGTGAGAAATGGTTAAAGTCTAGATATATTTCAAAGGCAAAGCCAATAAGATTTGTTGACAGGTTGGATGTTGGGTACTAAAGAAAGACTATAAGAATTTTTGGTTTGAACACCTGAAAGGATGGAGTTGCTATTAGAGAAAGGAGAGATAATGGGAGATGCTATCTTGGATGGAGATTGAAGAAAGTAATAACAGGAGTTCAATTTTAATTATGTCAAGTATTAGATGATTTTCAGACATGCTCTTAAAGATGTCAAGTAGGTAGTTAGATATATGAGTCTGAAGTCAGAGAGGAGATACAGGAGGGGAGATACAAACAGAAGACCCCAACAGATATTTGACATCTAAAGGTATGTATCTGGATGAGATTACAGAGAAAATGTTCAATAACTCAGCTCTGGTGCATTCAAACATTCCTAGGTCAAAAAGATATGAAGGATCAAATAAAGGAATTTGAGAAGAAGAGCCAGTAGGGAAGGAGAAAAACCAAGAGTGAGTGTTTTGGAAGCCATGGTTTAAAATGCTGCTCAAGTAAAATGCGGACTGAAAATGAACCACTGACCTTAGAAAGGTGAAGGTCATTTGCATTGTTGATTAACAGATATTAGAGGGAAAGAGGTTTACAAAAGTCTGATGAGAAATTACTACATGTTTTGTACTTATAGCCGTGAAAAAATAGAGAAGTAATGATGAAGAAGGAAGAACTGCTGGAATGATAGGCTGAGTTGAAGAAAGGGCATGGAATCTACTGATCAAGTGCAGGCATTGCCCTTAGGGATACAAACAGCTCACAAACAGGAGCAAGAGAGAAGTAAAAATATATACTGTTTACAGAAAGAAGCTTTTGCCCATTTAGTGCTATTACTTTTCTTAGGTTCATATTTTATATTTGACTTATGAGTTCATTATTTTAAAAGCAAGTCAACTTTTTTGTTTTTTGTATATATTTTATTTCCATGCATATTAAACAGTACCTCCTAGATTTTAGAATATCTCCTTTCAGTCCAAAAATCTTGCCTGCAGTTCAAGCAATTCCAGTGTGCTGCAGTACCATCCAAATGACAGAAATAACTCAGATTTTAAATGGACATTCCAAGCCTCTTTACTGTTTTTTGCAATCAAGAAAAAAAACTAGGATAATATCCTTTTTACTTCTTTTATGCTTTTTACATAAGATATAATCTCCCTGAGTGTTCTTTACTCTAGGGTCCTGACTCTAGTAACACCCTGAGGTAAAGAATATGCAAGGAAATTTATATTTCAGTACTAAAGGAGACAATATTTAGCATTTGTTTTATTTAGGCTAAATAAAATACACGTGTGTCCTCTTTCTTATGATTCATAAATTGGAGCAAATAAGATGATATTAGTAAATTATTTAGATGTTACAAATACTTTTGTTAACTTATCAATAAATAATAACCTAAATGTTATAAATAATGAATATATCAGGACTACCATCTTGTTTAAAAAATTCACATCTTAATAGAAACAAGAAACTACCTTATTTTTCAAAAACAGTGACTTCTAAGCTCTTATCTCCTGCCTAGTCCTTTGTAGATGTTTCAGCTCTCTTGATAAGAACTCAAAAGGCTTCTTTCCATCCGAGCCCAGTTCCTCCAAATAAAACACTCAGTAAGCTAGAGTGATTGACAGGGATCCCGAATGACATGGTGAAGTATGAAAGGTGCAAAGAGAAATGTATGTCTCTTGTCTCATTCTTGAATATTTTTTTCACACGTACACATCAGAATTCTAAATTAGGGGAGTTAAAGGAAAACTTCTTAGTCCTATTTCACTCTTAGAGACATTCCCACAATTGAACAGTATTTTAGGCTAATATGATTATCTTACAATCTGAGTTGTTACTTGAGGATTCTCATTATGACTGTGGTATGAGGATATACTCTACGTCACAGGAAAAGTTTTCCAAAAGTTACTGTCCAGTCTATTGTTGCTTTGTTTATTATCAAAGGATTAAAAATTACATTTTGTTTCTAACTAGGGGAAACTAATCCTTATATGCTCATCTATTTTATTTCTATGTAGGTAAGTTAAAAGGAACAGGGTTAAGATGAGTGATGGGCAAGAAGGAATACACTGGGTTTTAAAACATAAGCTATTTGAATTAGCATTATATGAGCTCCTATAAAAATATCTCATATGTTCATTTCTTGATCATTGCTTTCATTTCCTTTTAAAGCTGGAGAAAATAAAACAAAATTAAAATTATGTTAAATGGCACTCTCTTAGCTTTTTATCCCTAAGGACATCAAGGAGACATTCCAAAGAGAAGAGAGACAGAAAAAATTCTGTATGTTAGTAGGGTTTATCAGCAGTGTTTTCATGGGTTAAAGAGGTGCAGTTTTAGGCTATGGTGGGAAGAGATGTGAGACCAATGTCATTATAATCTCATTGCCTTCCACATCTTCCTAGATAAAGTGATTTCAAGTAGGTGGTTGCTTATTTTATAAATTTCAGAAACCATTTGGGCTTCTTGGTTATCTCGTAAAAATTCAAGACAACTGTCTAATTATTTTACAAATTTAAACTGGATGGATTAGTAAAGTGTAGATAAAAATGTAAGAAATACAAATTACCTTAGCTTCTTCCAAGATACTATTTTCAAGTCTACATCAGGCTTCTATTTAACTGTTACTAAGGAAATATTACACAGCCTGCTACATCATCCTGTACTAGAGCTGAATGATGAATGGAAAAAACAGAAATAGTCCATGAAATGATGACTTCATTACAGTGATTATTTTTAACCACTTAAAATTTATTTTGTTCATGTGTCAGGTATGCTTTCACAGCAATTTTCACATTTAATTTTTTAAATAACCTCTAAGGTATTATTCAGAGAAGGCAATGGCATCGCACTCCAGTACTCTTGCCTGGAAAATCCCATGGATGGAGGAGCCTGGTAGGCTGCAGTCCATGGAGTCGCTAGGAGTCAGACACAACTGAGAGACTTCCCTTTCACTTTTCACTTTCATGCATTGGAGAGGGAAATGGCAACCCACCCCAGTGTTCTTGCCTGGAGAATCCCAGGGACGGCGGAGCCTGGTGGGCAGCCGTCTACGGGGTTACACAGAGTCGGACACGACTGAAGCGACTTAGAAGCAGCAGCAGCAGTAGCAAGGTATTATTATTTTCTATCAAATGAGATATCAAGACTTACACAAAGTCATATTATTAATAATTGATAAAGACAGAAATCAAGTCAAAGTTATAGGATTCCAAGGAATATTAGTGTTTTAGTAGATTGACTACAATAAAAAAAGAAAAACTAGTTAGTAAAGTTCTTTTTGGAGAGGAAGTACTTAAGAGAAATGGCTGTCCTTATATTTGTGTCATATATATATTCAGATCTTTATTTGTATGGTTACAATTTCACTTGGCTGTCTATTCTTTAGTGACAATTTCTTCAAAAACCTATGTCTCCTCAAGAAGAATCAAAATAATTTCAGGTAGTTCTTAGATTACTCCATTTTTAGCCAGCCTAATGGAGATATTCATTTGTAATAAATAAACTGAATGCAGGTAAAATGCAACATTTGAATAGTTTTGACATTCACACTTGTGAAATCACTGCAATAAAAATAATTAACATGTCCATTACTCATAAAAAGCAAACAAATAAAAAACCTATGTGTTCTCATAGGTCTGGCCACTGGTACTCAGATATGTTTCAGAAGCTATAGCACCTAAATATTCCAGCAAAGAGTTTTATATTTTATTAATACACAATTTTCTACCTTAAAACATTCTTACTCTTTTGAAATGAGAAAAAAATGCTTATCTAACTTAACTTCATATAACTGCTCTTACGTGACTGTAATTTGAAACTTTGGAAAAGAACTCTTAAAATCACACCAGTGTACTCTGGTTGAACTTTTGTTTTTCAGTTAATTGCGCTTAGCATGCAGCTCAGGTTGATAATCTTGTCTGTGTTGATACTGAAGTATCTACTCATTGATATTATGCTGCCAGTTATAACTAGCTTTATAAGTGATAAACCAAACTTAGCTCCTGATATTTCAAAAATGTTTAACTGTTATCATTAACACTTCTCAAAATATATCAACATCATTTTTTTTTTCATTTTCTAGCATTTTTTTGAATGGGAAACTTTTGTTCAAAATTAATGGTTAAAGGTTTTACTGGCTATTTATGAACGATATGGAAACCTGCAAGAGTATTTTCCATTGTTTTAAATGTATAGTGCAAATCCATCTTATGTCCTCTACTCATATTGAGTCAGGCTAGATTAAGGGTAAAAATCATAAATTCCATTTCTAGCTATTAAAGGAACTTATTCCTTAAATTATTGTAGTGGTATTACAACTGGGGCAACCAATACATTAAAACAGATTAGCTTTCACAAGTTTGATTTAATATGTTATATATTTCAAACCAGAGCCAAATGTAGTAGATATTTTCAAAGAATTCCAATGGAGCAGAAAACACAAACAAAAATCATAATTCCTCTTGAGAGTTTACTGAGTTGAGAGATCTGTAATTCATGAGTTTACTAATTTTAATTACTCATATGGATATTGTTTGATCTACTATTTTATTGAGAGGCTGGAGTTTAGCTGTGAAATTTATCTGCAAAATTGTTTTATAATAGAGAATAACATGCTTTTGCTTTCAGTTTACTATTATAAGAAAAAAATGGACTAAAGCTACATTATCAAGGCCCCCTTTCTTTTTCTTCGAAGGACAGCAAGGAAGTTATGATACAAAGTAAAATAAAAATAAAGAGAAAGCACAGATTTGTGAACACACAATTCAGATTCAGGAATTTCTCTTGGCCTGAAGCATTACAACAGACAGCATGCAGGAGAGATCTTTAAGGGAGTCTCCTGTGTCATCAAGGGTCTAGATTACATCATCATTGATTTCATCTTTTCCATCTTCTAATTTTAATGGCTCTGCTTTCCCAAACCCTGCTGTAGTTTATCCCATGGGTTCTCAAAATAAGTGAAACTTAAAATAGGAACACTGCTTCTGTGTTGTCTTTATTGTCTTTGCCTTCTGTTGCTATCATATCTATTTGTAGAGCTAATAATACCTTCTGCTCCTGTTCCAATGAAAATGCTCTTTATATATTCACTATTTTGTCAATTAGATGAAGAAATTTTGTGGTTTGTGAAATAAGACACTAGTAATACATTTGCTCTGCTTTACTGTAAAATTTAACTAAAATGAATTTTGCTGAATTGATGAGGCAAGAGCTATAACCAAAATAAATTTGCCAGAAAGGTTTTGCATCATGTGATACTTCAACTATAATTTTATTTTTCTTCTTAGATCAGACTGGAGCAACCCTTCCCCAAACATATTTTTTTTAAATAAACAAAATTACAGTAGTTTTTACTTGTTAATATGTTTACTTCTTCAGAGAATTATGGGGAAAGAGTAAAAAAGTCTTGAAGAGGGAAAACAGTACCACCTGAGAATCATGTACCAAGATGCTCAATGACTTTTTTTTCCTTCAAAGATATAGGTAATAAGGATAGGAAACAATTTCAGCCATTAGGGGGTGCTTCTTAAAAAAAAAAAACAAACACACACAAAACTAGAAGTTGTTACTTTGTAAACAGAGGAATTATCATTTTGAACTGCCTTCCCTTATCTAAGAGTGAGAAGAGATTTAAGAAGTCAGCCAGCTGTGCTGTGTGCGAATGTGCTCAGTCGTGTCTGACTCTTCACAACCCTATGGACTGTAGCCTGCCAGGCTCCTTTGTTCAAGGGATTTTCCAGGCAAGAATACTGGAGTGGGTTGCCATTTCCTCCTCCAGGGGATCTTCAAGAAGTCAGCAGCAGTTCTCAGATGTATACGTCATTCAGATAGTTGTCACTGATTAAAAAAAGTTAAATTTACTCCTTTTCAAGAATTGTTCTTCAGTTCAGTTCAGTTCATTTCAGTCGCTCAGTCGTGTCTCTTTGTGACCCCATGAATTGCAGCATGCCAGGCCTCTCTGTCCATCACCAACTCCCGGAGTTCACTCAAACTCACGTCCATCAAGTCGGTGATGCCATCCAGCCATCTCATCCTCTGTCGTCCCCTTTTCCTCCTGCCCCCAATCCCTCCCAGCATCAGAGTCTTTTCCAATGAATCAATTCTTCACATGAGGTGGCCAAAGTACTGGAGTTTCAGCTTTAGCATCATTCTTCTACACCCAGGGCTGATCTCCTTTAGAATGGACTGGTTGGATCTCCTTGCAGTCCAAGGGACTCTCAAGAGTCTTCTCCAACACCACTTCAGTGAATCCTTAATATTCCCTAAGTAATAAAATAGCAATTTTAAGATTAAATGATGTGAAGCTAAATTATGGTTGTTACTTTTAATGTACTCAGTAAAATTAAAAGTTGTCAAACATATTTTGGTCCCCTTATATTTTCTCTTGAAATTTTACTGGTTTATAAAGCCCCAGATTGGTGAGCACTTTTTAAATAGAGCTTATTTTCCACAAATATTTAATGAGTCTCTGGGGACAGATCATGAATATGACAGACAGGTGTCAAACAGAGCTTAGACACAAGCAATGATTGTAGGGGAGTGAGATAAGTGCTTTTAGGGAGACGAAGTGCCAGGAATACCAGAGCCTACAAGCAGGAAACCTACTCCTGATCTGGAGAAGTCAGGCAAGGATTTCTCTAGGAAAGAGATATAAAATCTGAATAGTGCATACTGACTTTGTGAGCAAAGTATCTCCTTCAAGGTATCTAGGTACTTGGAAAAGCAAACCAAGGAGCTGTTTTATCACTAGGGAATTAGAGCAAATGGCTATAATTAGAATTTGTTGAACTTTGCTGAAATAATCATGTCCCAGTCAGTACCTCAGTTCCTCAGCAACCAGATATTAACTTCTCTGGAGGTAAGGTAGTGGGACATTTTTGAGGTAAGAAGTGCTATTCTTTTCTCAGTTTCTGTCTCTGAGAATTTGTGAGTTTGTGTCTCTGAGAGTGAAACTTGCCTCACTCTCCTATAGATCCTGAACCTCTCTCAGAAGGAGAAAGTGTCTGGGGAGAAAACTGGGACAGCAGCAACCTCACCTTTCTGGCTTTGGTTTTCAAAACCTATCAAAGAGGATATATGTAGTTGCTTCTGGATAAAGCACAAGTAAGACAGTCCCTAGGAAACAGAGTACTGGGGGTGTCAGGGGAACTTCCCCTGGCGCTAAAATATTGCTCTTGCAGGGCTGGGGCAGGAGTGGTAGATAGGAAGAAAATACTCGAGGGGAGCTGATTAAAGCAGAGTTTTGTGGTTCCAGGGTAGAAAGCCATATATCCAGCCATGGGATCCAAAAGTAGTCAGGATAACCACAGGCATTTGTGGAGAAAAACAAGGGCTGTATTGCTAACTGGAAAATCAGGCAGATCTCCCTGTCTTGAGAATACATAAGCGTGACTCATTATAACTTGTATGGCTATAATGGTTGATAAATTATCAAACTACTTTGTTTTTGTTCATAGTCATTCACCCAGAATCACCTACCCTCCCTAAAGGACTAGCCTGGGATGGCCGAGGAAACTTCAGGATGCTTCATAAGCACTAAACCTGGCATCTGCATCCTTTCTGACTGGTTGATGTATTAGTTATCTCTGTCATAGCACACTGTACTCCAAAACTTGGCAGCTTACAGCAATAATAATGATTTGTTATCTCAGAGTTTCTGTGAGCCAGGAATTAGGAAGCAGCTTAGCTGAGCTGCTCTAGCTCATGGTATATCATGAATTTGTAGTTATGATGTCAGCTGGGTCTACAGTCTTGACTGGGGCAGGAGGATCAGTCTTAAGGTATGTCACTCATATGGTTGGCAAGTTGCAGAGGGCCTCCGTTCCTTACCATGTGGACCTCTCTGTGAAGCTGCTCGAATGTCTGTAGTGACACAGCATCCATCTTACTCATAATGAGTGACCTAAGAGAGAGCAAGGCAGAAGCTACAATGTCTTTTATGACTTAGCCTGCAAAGTCACACTGCGTCATCTCTGAAATAACCAACTGATGACACAGGTCATCCCTATCACTGTGGAAGAGACTACACAGGGTATACTAACCAGGAGTGAAAATAATTGGGGGCCATCTTGAAGGCTCCTACCACAGTTGGAAAGTTATGACCAACCTAGACAGCACATTAAAAAGCAGAGACATTACTTTGTCAACAAAGGTCCATCTAGTCAAGGCTATGGTTTTTCCAGTAGTCATATATGAATGTGAGAGTTGGACTATAATGAAAGCTGAGGGCTGAAGAATTGATGCTTATGAACTGTGGTGTTGGAGAAGACTCTTGAGAGTCCCTTGGACTGCAAGGAGATCAATCAGTCCATCCTAAAGGAAATCAGTCCTGAATATTCATTGGAAGGACTACTGCTGAAGCTGAAACTCCAATACTTTGGCCACCTGATGCAAAGAACTGACTCATTTGAAAAGACACTAATGCTGGGAAAGATTGAATTTGGGAGGAGAAGCGGACTACAGAGGATAAGATGGTTGGATAACATTACCAACACGATGGACATGAGTTTGAGTAAACTCCAAGAGTTGGTGATGGACAGGGAGGCCTAGTGTGCTGCAGTCCATGGGGTCACAAAGAGTCAGACACGACTGAGCTACTGATCTGAACGAACTGAACCATCATTGGTGAACTTGCCCTATGGGTTGTTAAATATTTTGCAAATCACTTTCACATAAGTCAGAGTAGCCTTGAAAAAGGAGGAGGCAAAAGTGCAGGGCTTCCCCAATGGCTCAGCAGGTAAAGAATCTGCCTGCAATGCAAGAGACATAGAAAATGAAGGTTCAGTCCCCGGGTAGGGAAGATCCCCTGGAGAAGGAAATGGCAATCCACTCCAGTATCCTCACCTGAAAAATACCATGGACAGAGGAACCTGGTGGGTTACAGTTCAAAGGGTGGTAAAGAGTCAGATATAACTTAGTGACAGAGTCGGAGTCAGAGAAGTGCAGGACAAATTCCAACCTAACTGAGATTAAATTTCTCTCTTCTTCCAAGAATAAAAACTGAGTTTTATAAGAAGGCGTATTTTGTCCTTGCACACATGAATTTGTGTACTGAGATTCATGGCTACTGTGTCCCATGTAACTGTTCCCTGAAAATAACTAACAAAGTCTCCTTTGTTCACCACTCCTTTATTGCTTTCTTTCTTTCTTTAAAATGTAAAATCCTTCAATAACTTTGCTATTCAGAATGTGAATCTGGGAAGCAATCTGCCTCTTCCCATTAGGTAGTGATTTCACTTTATTAGTCCTTCTGGCAGCCTGGAATGTGAAACACACATAACGTTCTACCTAGAAGGGCATCTGTGCAGCAAGGCAGACACTAACTAGGGCCGCCTCAGCGTTCATAAGGAAGAGTGGCATGACAGTGGGGGTCGCTGGATTCATGCCCTATTTATATTTCAGACCTGTAATCAATTATCTGTTTGGGGGACAAGTACTGAGAAACTATAGTCTTGCTTAAGTTTATTAACAAACAATCATCAATGATATAGCATGGCAGTTACCAAGTGAATTAGCAAGAAGCATTTCAGTCAATGTCTTTGGAATTTTCTAGTATTTCATGGAGATCCTGAGTTATAGAATTTTAGAAATGCTGCCAGTTTTGAGAGTTATATTATTATTCTTGGGAAGAGTTTAAAAATTCTGAGTTACTTGGATATATTTGGAATCTGAGTAAAAAGAAATATGAAGTTCTAGATAATTTCTCAAAGGTAGCAGCATTAATAATTCTAAACCCAAGAAAAAAGTGAATAATTCCTATTTGCATCTCATAAAAAAAAACAAGTAAAATTTCAAGCCTCTGTGGGTTGGATATATTTCACCATGTGTTTTCTTCAACATAAGGCAACCACTGCTAAGCTATTAATAAATTACTAGTAAAAGACATTCTGTGGACTTGAAATAAAATTTTCATATGTCAAATAGCTTTTCAACAGCTTCTGAGCTATGTATGTCAAGTAGCTTCTGAGTGTAGCTATTACTACAGGTGAACACACACCCCTACCTCTCATCAAAAATGGAAGCTCACATCCAGAATGGAAGAAGGATAATAATGGTTACTGTGGCAGTTATGGAGGTGCAGTTAGAATCTTCAAGAAAGAACTTGCTATGCAGCTCCAAAGAGGGCAGGGAGCTGGCAGCCTCTAGCTATCAAAGCCTTCAGAATTTATCTCAGCTTCTGAGCTGAGGCAATGCACTTCCAGGCAGCCTCCAGCCAATGACAACATTTAGGGGTCCTAAGGCCTGGCTATTTTTCCCACTGTAGATTAATGTGTGCTAAGTTGCTTTAGTCATGTCTGGCTCTTTACAACCCTATGGACTGTAGTCTGCCAGGCTCCTCTGTCCATGGGATTCTCCAGGCAAGAATACTGGAGCGGGTTATCATGCCCTCCTCCAGGGTATTTTCCCTACTCAGGGATTGAACCTGCATCTCTTTTTTTCCCCAAAGATATCTCATCAGTTTATTTTATTTTTAGAAAAAATATTGTTTTTTTTTTAAATTTTTTTACTTTACAATATTGTATTGGTTTTGCCATACATTGACATGAATCCACCATGGGTGCACACGTGTTCCCCATCCTGAACACCCCCTCCCTTTTCCCTCCCCATCCCATCCCTCTGGGTCATCTCAGTGCACCAGCCCCGAGCATCCTGATCCTGCATCAAACCTGGACTGGCAATTCGTTTCACATATGATATTATACATATTTCAATGCCATTCTCCCAAATCATCCCACCCTCGCCCTCTCCCAGAGTCCAAAAGACTATTCTATACATCTGTGTTTCTTTTGCTGTCTTGCATACAGGGTGTCTCTTGCATTGGTAGGACCACTAGCGCCACTGGGAAGCCCCATAGATTATTGTAATGGGTAATCTTTGCCCAGGAGCTTTTCTCATTGAGTTGGCTGATACTTAGACATAAATCATGAGACTCTTTGAGACTTTCTGTCCAATTCTGCTTCCTACTCTCCTTTTGCAGTTATCAGATAGACATCATGATCTGAAAGCATTCCCTACCCAATCTTGTTTTCTTCCCCTTTTATCTTTTACACAGAGTTTTCTCTAGTAAATCTCTTGCATTCCCACCCCATCATCTGCTTCTCAGAGGCCCCAAATGACGGAGATACTAATTACTAAGAACCTACTGTGTGAAGGAGGAAGTGTTTGGGGAAGTTATTCAACCTACCCTAACTGTTCTTTCATCTGTAAAGTGAGGTTGTTGTAAGAATTAAATGTAATAATCTACAAAGAGCGACCTACAAATGTATAGTGCCTCATATATAAGTACTCAATAACTTGTATATAACACTAAGAGTATTATTATGCCATATGCTAGAGTTGTGTGAGGAATTTTTTATTACTTCTGTGTGTGTTAGTCACTCAGTAGTGTCTGACTCTGAGACCCCATGGACTGCAGCCTTCCAGACTCCTCTGTCATGGGATTCTCCAGGCAAGAATATTGGAGTAGGTAGCCATTCCTTTTTCCTCCCAACCCAGGGATTGAAGCCAGGTCTCCTGCACTGCAGGTGGTTCCTTTATCATTGAGCCATAAGGGAAAATCCTCATTAATTATTAAATATTATTATGCTCATTTAACATATGAGGAAACTAGTGTTCAATGAAGTTAAAATAACTTGTTCAAATTACTTAATTTATATACCTCCACCTGGGATAAAACTCAGCAAGTTGTGTAGAAGAGAGTGTTGTACATGTATGTTAGCAAAGAATCCGCTGCTATTACCTAGAATGTAAAGGAGCTCCATATCCTCTATGGATGGTATATACAATTTATAACTAATAAAACTACTTTGGAGATTCTTTCATAAACCTAAATCTATACCCTTAATTCCACTAAGTATATGACATTAGAATCTATCAGTGAGTGCTTAAAATCAATAATTTGTCTGAAAGTTCAGAAGAGCTATATGTAATGCCACTGCCAATCCCTGATGAGCACTATCTGTATTTTTATAGCATGGCTCTCAGTTTGGGTTTGATTGATGTTTTCTCATGATTAGATTGAGGTTATATTTAATATTTCATAATCTTGCTATTGCTAGAAAAATTGCATCAGATGAAATCATTCCTGCTTTGCCTGTCCCTGCTCCCACCCCACCCACATGACAAATGTTCAAGCCGATTATTAAAAGATGCAAAAGAAATAATGATAGAAACATGATGAACAGAGGAAGCAAAATATTACAATGCTGAGAGAATTTCTAGTCAGGTGGGAACAATCTGAACTAAATGGCAGCTTTGGGAGCATACCTATATTGTTCCTTACTTCACAGTTTTAAAAAGTTGACATTATGCTGTTTCCTCAGGAATGAGGTGGTGCTGGATAGGTTGGCAGAATGTATTTAGAGTGGGCAGTTTTCTTAGAGATGTTCTGCCAGGAAACCAGTTTCTTTCTTACATAAATCCATGAGTTTGACTAAATAAACTCTTCTATATGAAAAAAAAAAAAAAAGCACATGATTTATGATCTGAAGAAGGGCCACATTATGTCCAATGTGGTTAAAAGCCAACTTTAGCCAAGACTGGTCAGCATGATCTTAAAAAGCAAAAGATGGCCAGTAAAGATGATCTTGAGGCTTACTGGCAAGGGTAAGATACAGGTTTGAGCAAATAACTTAGCTACTTGTGGCTAAAGTGATGCTACCAAACCACCAAAGAGAGGGATGGTCAAAAAATGAAATTACATATGCAACAAGATAATATGTTACTATAAAAATATATGTTAATATTCAGTATATTTTTGTGTGACTTTTGTTTAGTGAAAAACACTCTCAAGAATATTTTTTTAATTGATTTTTATTTTTTAGTTTGTTTTGCTTTACAATACTGTATTCGTTTTGCTATACATTGACATGAATCAGCCACGAGTGTACATGAACTCCCAATCCCGACCCCCACCTCCCCCCT